>QMIH01001454.1:66241-80456 GCA_003987875.1 Clarias batrachus
TATTATATTATATTATATTATATTATATTATATTATATTTGCAAGATGCTGGGGACATAAATTTGGCAGGAGGTCTAGGGTCTTGAACCATTTTCATTTCCTGAAAGTGCATACACAATATACACAGGGCTGTTGATAAACATTTTATATGACATATGTATCATATGTGATATAATATGATATTATATATGGTATAAAGATTTAAATGTGTTAGATTAGATATATTAATAGTTGAACTTTACATACACTCAGGCTGAAGTCATGAAAACAGATTTTTAAAACACTTCAAAGATTTCATGTTAAACAAGTAATTTATGACGTCTACCTTATGAATGATACGTAATTGTTTACACATATTGATTATTACACCTATAACTCACTATATCATGATTCCAGTAGTTCAAAAGTTTACATACATTCAGTTGTACTGTTCCTTTAAACAGCTTGGAAAATTCCAGAAATTGATGTCATGGGTTTAGAAGCTTCTGGTAGGGTCATTGACCTCATTTCATCTTTGGATGTATTTTAAGGCCTACCTTTAAACTGAATACCTATTTGTTTGACATCCTGGGAAAATCTAAATAAATAAATCATGAGAAGAAAAGTCTAGTTTATACTTGGGAGCAATTTCCAACTATATGAAGGTACCAAATATGTGTGTATAAACAATATAACGCAAGTATAAACACCATGGGACCATCATACCGCTCAGGAAGATGTGTACATTGTGTATGAAAAGTGCCAATCAACAGCAAAGGACCTTGTGAATAAACTGAAGGAAACATGAAATAAAAGGATCTACAGTATATCCACAGTAAAACTAGACCAATATCGGCATACCCTAAAGGGCTGCTAAGCCAAGGAAGAAGCCTCTGCTCCAAAACCACCACTATGGTTTACAGTTGCATATGGGGACAAAGAATTAACTTAACTGGAGAAAGTAAGAACTGTTTTTTGTGGCCAAAATGAACATCATTGACTGCAGTAACAAGAGGGAGGCTAGCAAGTCATAGACCACCATCCTAACTGTAAAGCACGGGGGTGGCAGCATCATGTTGTGGTTTGCTGCAGAAGGGACAGGTGCAAAAGGAGGAATGGGCAAAGATTCCAGCAACATACTGTAAGAACATTTTGACTCAAGTTAATCAATGAAAAGGCAATACTACCAAACAGTATGTATTGTACATGTCTGACCATTGAGCATGTAATTAAAGTAATAAAGTAGTGAAGTGCTTTGACTGGAACTGGAAAACCGTGTTAACACAGAGCCTAGTGGAAGAAACATAAGCAATGGTCATAGTTCAGAAGTGGGAAACATTCAAGAAGCGGCATTCAGCAGCGGATGTCTCTGCACACTCACACCACTCACACTCAGACCATGCCGTGTTTGGAAGGGTTTTAAAGAGAAACCTTCTTCTGTCTAAAAAGAACATGGAAGCAGTGAATGGAACTGCAGCTGAACAAACCACAAGACATCTGGAATAATGTCCTATGGACAGATGAGACCATATTGGAGTTGCCTGGCCTTAATGCCCACGCCCCATATTTGGCCAAAACCAAACAGCATTTCAGCAGAATTACCTCATACCCGCTGTGGTGGAGGGGTGATGATTTGTGCTTGTTTACAGCCACAGGATCTGGGCACCTTGCAGTCACTGAGTCACCCATAAACTCCTCTGTATACCGTATTCTAGAGGCAAATGTGAGGCCATCTGTCTGACAGCTAAAGCTTTGTCGAAATTGGGTCATGCAACAAAACAATGATCTGAAGCACAATAGTAAAGCTACATGAAAGATAGTCTTAAAAAGTGGCCTAGTCAAAGTCTAGGCCACTAGACAATAAATAAATAACGGCACGGTGAAAAACGTTATGTTGTTGTTAGTCTGAGGTGGTACTTGCCTAGTACCTGCTATGATCAGATGATTTTTATTATGTTTTACATCATTTTTGTCCCTTTTATTTTCATGCAAAACCAAGGTTTCTATCTGAGAAACTCGTCTGTCATGTAACTATGTTGCCTTCTATACAGGCATGCATGCAAATATTCTTCTGTAATTTTATTATTTTTTTGTGCATTTGTTATAGCTTTTCATTTATGTATGTACATGTAATTTTATTTGCAGGGCTATACTTTGGTGTTGAAACTTCAATGAAAACCCTGTCTTATAGAGGTTTCAGTTTAGATTTGATTGAAATATTTTGGCTATAATGAATTAAAATTAAGGTTAACACTCTCGCTGAATAGCTTGAAAAATTCGATTAAAAGCAAATTTTGTATATCAGGTTAAAGAATGTGATAAATAAGGTGGCTGGACAGAGCTAAATGGTCCAAAAGGCACATTTTAAAAGTTTAAAAGAAATAAAGCTTCTACAAACACGTACAGCCACATCAAGAATGGCTGTGCAAATACTTATCTTTTTTTAAAACTTTGATCCTAAACATTACTCACATCAAAATGTAGAATTTTCTTTTACTGCAAAGCTTATTTATTAGAACATGTCTCCTATTCGTTTATTGTTTAGACGATTTTAATGTTGTAAGCTTGTTGCTTAACTTTGTTTTATAAAGTATTTTATGGCTATCTATATTTGAAGAATTAAGATATTCATATTTTTGATGTGAAATATTGCACGCAAGGAGAACCACTTTTATAATAATGAAGAAATATGAATAAAGTTTCATCCACAATAAAAATCAACATATCATTTATTTTTAAATATTGGTCAAGTATTTGTTAGAAAACAATGAAAAATAGAATGTAACAGGTAAGAGAAACCCACCACCATGTCTGCAAGATGCTTTACAAAAACCATTCACAAAATGTTCTTGGCAACTATAAATTTTCTCCCCTAAAACCACAAACATTGAATGGTGCAAAGAGAAAATAAATATAATGAGTATAAAACATGGACAATCAGCCATCGTTTAGTCAATTCAATATGTATTTTTGATATTAGAGGGAGCACAGCTCCACAGTATGTCCTAGTTCTTTCAAACTAGCATCAGATCCAGACTCTGGATATGTATGTTAGATAAAACACTTGTTCATGTTATCATCATGTTTATGTTCATGTTGAAAAGTTCCAATATTCCAGAGATAAGACGGCTTATTTCCTCTTCACAGATTCTTGTCATCTCTTCATATAACTGTAAATCCTGGCTTGGCAGACTACACGATGCGCAGGATTATGGATCCACAGACAGCGACCTGCAATGTTCCATTTGTTGGCGCTCAAATTTAGACTGGTATCATGTCTTTTTTAATCGGGTAGATGTCCCATGTCAGTCCGTCACCATAAGGACTGTGGCCAGAAGGCAGTAAAACCCGAGTTAACCAGTGACTGTTAAGAAAGTAAAACACAGAACATTACAGTACAGAAATAACAAGGCAATGTAAGCTATACTATTATAAACAAATGAAGAACAGTACAATTTTGCCACACCATGTTTTGAGCATAACAATTATGACAAGAGCTTTGACAAACCAATACTTCATAACTAACTATTATTAATACCGGTTGTTGACAGAGTTTTTAGAAATAGTTAAAAGTCTAAAGCCAAAAATAATCTGACTACATTAAGGCTGATCAGTGATATTATTTCAAGTACATGTCTGCCTGTCTTTCTGTATGGCAGTATCTTGCCATACAGAAAGTATCTTGTGCCTGGTTTCCTCTGTACTTCTTTCGTCGTCAGCCAAATAAAATAGACTATTAAATCATTCACATAACTTTTCATAACATCATTTTTACTCAACATTTTACAGTAGCGCATAACATTTTGTTGTCAGTTCGGGTATTTTACATGCCCTCACTGTGGACTGCTGTGGATATGTTCGTTTTAATGACCCGTGTTTTATCTCATAGTGGTGCTTCACATATCATTTCAACATCAAAAATGTTATATTTTTGAAAAACAACAGGTTCATATAAAAATGTATTATTTTATCAAATTCCTGTATAACCATTGAACAGCTGCAGGCTCATGTGTAATCTGCATGTTGATGTTTATCGTGTCCTCTTGCATAGTGCATATGCCCAACCTTTTCACTAGCTATATATTTTGTATTAATTCAGATATTGTTTTTTCATTCTCTGCTTATTACTGCAACAGTGATTTGTGAAGCACCCTACCTCCTTTTCTCCACTCCAAAAAACACCTTCCAGTTGTTCAATTTCCCATAGTTAAAAGGATTTCTATAAACCTGCCATAAAAGAAAAAGTAGTTCAGAATTAGTATTAGTACATATTATATAAAAATAACTAATAAAAAAAAGACTTTTGGACCTTGCTATGAACAGTACTGTACATACACAAACTGCTGAGAGAATATCTGGAAACTATAAGTGAACGGAAGGTTTAAGAATTCTGAAATACAGTAAATATATACATACACACTATATATACATACACAAGAAAGTAAATATACAATATCTTAAATATTTAATAATTAATGTTCATTTTAAAGTTAAATGTAAGCAGATTAGTGGTATTGACCATGTTAAATGTTTTATACTAAAACACTCTTCTATTCTCCTAGAATAGACTTGCATGGATACACTGACGGATTTAATTAATTTAATTTAATCTAAAATGAATCACAGTCTTTAGCCCAAATTTGTGGACTCCATGGCAGATCAATTGCACACCGTCATTAAAGCAAAAAGAGAATACAGTAAATACTACGAAACTTGTGTAACTGATATTACAGTTGAGCAATATGTGAAGGACATATGAGACTCGATGCTAATTAACTTCATTCTGCTTAATCCTGACAGGGCAGAAGTACTGGTAGATAGGACCACATACAACTAGAAGGAAGCTTTCAGGTCACACAGTAACTCTGGATGGCCTTTCTGTTTCATCATGTACAATAGTAAAAGACCTAGTTGTGATTATGAATTCTAGTCTTTCATTTGAAGCTCACGTACAGTAGATAATATTACAAGGATGGCATTCTTTCATCTCAGAAATATTGCCAATACTGTATAAGAAATGTATTAGTTATTCAAAAATGTAATATAATAATAAAAAAAATATTCTCACTGGAACCAGAAGATATGAGCACATCACCCCTATCTTACCCACATTGCATTGACGCCCAGTGAAACTTCATATTGATTATAAAATACTACTATTGCCCTATAAAGCATTAAATGGTCTTGCGCCACAATACCCGAGTGAACTGCTAGTGTCTTACTATTCACCACACACACTTCGATCAAAGGATGCAGGCTGCTTGTTAGTACCGCGTATAATGAACCTACAACAGGGGCCAGAGCTTTTTCTTACGAAGGCAAAAAGTTATGGAATAACCATCCTATTAATGTTCGGGTAAAGATCTATTTCTTTAGCAAAGCGTTTTTGTAAATAGATTTGCCTTAGGTAAAGGAGCAGATCTGGGGGACTCGGACGTTGAATATTATGTTGAACAGCTATGTTTAGATGCTGTCTTCCCCACTCATTGATCACTCAGGTTTGTTGACGGTGGAGTGGAGTGTCTGTGTTTCCTCCTGGCTCTCCGTTTTAGTTATGCTGTCATAATTAGTCCTGGAGGAGTCCCTGCTTGCTCTGCACTAAATAAACATTCACCTTATATATATTATGTAACTGTGACCATACCCAACTGTTATGTCTTCTTCCCCCCCTGTCAAGCGACACATGCTGCTCCTGAGCTTCCAGGGATTCAGACCCCCTCTGCCCTCTGGACATTACTGACTCGTCCTGGTGTCCTGCTTTTGGTTGTAGATATCGGCGCATGGAGAGCCGTCTGGTCTGTTTGAGATGGGTGTGGCGATTTGGGGCTCTTCCATTTTACCATGAAGATGGTCCTGGTCTCGGCTGATGCAGACAGCTGTTCTTTGAGGACTAATAGTCCAGGACCGTAATTTCCTACAGTTTTGTCCCTGAGCCTCCAATAATGAGCTGGACTCCATGTTAACTTAAATACATCAACTGTTATATTGAACTTCCAGGTGCCTAACACACAGTATGACTAGAAAACAATTCCTGCTTTCTGTTAGCACCCAAATGAGGATGGGTTCCCTGTTGAGTCCGGTTCCTCTCAATGTGTCTTCCTATTGCCATCTCAGGGAGTTTTTCCTTACCACCGTCGCCCTCGGCTTACTCATCAGAAACAATCTGATCTTTTTCATTCATACATATTTTCTTACACATTTTATACTCATTTCCATAATTTTCTCTTGAACCTATAAAGCTGCTTTTCAACAATGACCGCTGTTAAAAGAGCTATACAAATAAAACTGAAAAGAATTCATTCAAAGGAATGCATGCATGACGGGCATTCAAGTCAAACCAGGACTTGTGATGAAATTTCTCATGAATGAAGGAATAAAACTGATTGATATGTAGACGTCAAGCATAGTATGGTGATGAAGCTCTTAGCTGCAGTAAAACATTTTAAATGATGCAAACATTCTAAAAAGGGCCATACATCCGTGCAGACAGACATACGACCATTTGGTGAGAGGAAAGCTTGATCTTTTAAAATGAACAGATAAGTGGTTGCCAACCACATCTGTCTGTGAGAACTGTACACACCAATCATTCACAAAATCCACTTGCACATTACAGGATCACAGCTGGGACTTACTGCCACATCCCCTGTACAGTCTTGACCTACATGTTCGGGCTATTAAAGGAGTTCCTGAGGTCCCAGTGTTAAGGACGTGAAAACAGCCAGTCTAATCGTGGCTCTGGCATACTATGGACACTTTCTACCATAACTGTATCCAACCACTAGTGAAACACTGGGATAAGTACATTAGTGTACCAGGGATATAGAGAGGTAAAGGAAGTTTTTACTCTCATAACTGTGTTCTGGTAATCTGGACAATCAAAAGTCCCAGTATGACTTGAAGGCTCCTCGTAAATATTAGTTTTTTATTCATTTAGAAATGAATTGACTTTTGTATGTGTGAACATCACCATCTAGAAGGGCTAATATTTTATGATTAAAAGAGAATGCTTTCAGTTACTTAGCCAGTCGCGCGGGCATTTACAATGTGCGTGTGCGTGCACGGGGGTGTGTGTGTCATACCTTTCCCCGCTTGGCCATGCGTGTGGCCTCTTTATTGTTGATGTGCCTCTCAATACTGGTCTCTCCACGGGAGATAAGGACAGCATGCCACAAAGTCAGCGCTCCTAGAGCAATTGCCACAGTGCTAGAGCCACAAGACATAATTATAATCATATAAGGAAAGTAAAATCAATGAACAAATTAACATGCTGAAGAAAGAGCCTGACCAATCAACTTACCTAGTAAGCACCCACATGTAGATAACACTCTTATGAAATAGCCGGTCTTTAAAGGTGAAAGTTGCTAAAGTTTCACTCTAAAAAAAATATATATATATGTTTGACTGTATGAAGCAATAATTAACACACAACAAATTGTTTTACTATACCTGATACAGTAAAGAGCTTCTCACTTTTTTGATCAAATTATTGGATTGCATCAAGCAAAGAAAACATAAAAATGAGTTAAGAACTGTAAAATACATTATTAAACCGTGAAAGGATAGGATAGTGGTGAACCATCATCTTCGAGGTAGAAATGTGGTCTGATTTATTTATTTATTTATTTTTTGAATGACCAGTTTAAATGTTTGGTGAAAGCGAATCATTAAAAAGCGACATTAGGATTCACGGCTATGTTAAATAGTGAATGTGAGAGCTGTGTAGCCTTAAGAAAGCCACTTATCATTGAAGCTGATCGGGAAAAAAAATGGATTTAAAATGCTATAAAGAATGAATTGTGGAACATTGGAAAAAGGTCACGAGTCCAGAATCCACAGTGATGGCGCATCCTCGTAAGTAGAGAGGCGGATGAACTGATGCACCCATCATGCCTAGTGCCTACCGTATAAGCATGTTGGGACAGTGTTATGATCTGGGGTTGCTTCTCATGGTCAGGTCTACGTTCAGCAATGTTGCATCCCCAAAAAAATTAGGTTAGCTGACAATCTGAATGCACTGAAGGAAACACCTAGTCAATAAATGGATTTATTACCGCCAGGATGGCACGGGCATATTCCAAGACAACTATGCCAGGATTCATCGGGCTCAAATGGTGGATGAGTGGTTCAGGGAGAGTGTGAGATGATTTTCACACATGGATTGGCCACCATAGAGTCCAGACCATAACCCCTTAAACCTGAATCTTTGGGATGTGCTGCAGAAGACTTAACGCAGCGGTCCGACTTTCATCAATACAAGATTTTGGAGAGAAATTAATGTGACGAAAATAAATTCTGAAAATTGAAACTATGCCACAAATGCCTGTTTTAATCAATGCAAAAGGTGCTCCAATGAATTACTAGTGTCAGTGACTTTTTTTGGGCAAGGCAGAGCAAATATTTACTAGTATATGATTTTGCAGTGAACCAGACAAGTCCACATACACAGTTAAGGCGTTCATTATGTACAACTATACTGCTATTAAATACAAGCAAGATACTGGAGTCAAAAAAAATATTTAATTGATGTAAAATAACCAGATTATATATTGAATATTCATGTTTTGCAAATTTAACTTTATATAAAAAGTTGTAATGAAATTAATTTGCAGGCTTACATACCTAAGGGAGATTAACAATGTACGAAATTAATTTACTTATTTCAACAAAACACCGATTTCACGCTCACAATCATTGCACTCTACGGGCAATTTGGGAACGCCAACTAGGCTAATCTGCATGTCTTTGGACTATGGAAGGAAATTGGAGTACCTGGAAGAAACCCACCAAGCACGGGGAGAACATGCAAACTCCATGCACACAAATCAAACCCGGACCCTGGAGGTGCAAGGCAACAGTGCCACTACACCACCGTGCCGCCACATTGATTTCAACCAAGGGAATAGATTATGAGAATGCAAATACTATGCACATTTTGGTTCACAAAATAATTTGTTGTGTCAGCTCAGTGCATAAAATGTATTATTATATACAGTATACTGCATTAATATCCTTGCAGTATGTTTGTAAAGAAAAAATATGAACCAATTTATACATTTTATCATCATATTTGGTCTCTATCGTTGCAAAAAAGTCAAAAACCAACTACTGGTTTTTGTTGGTTTATTCCTAAATTACTTAGATACATAACTCTAAAGTAAATGATATAGCAGTTTTAAAATAAGTGCTACTAGAAGCAGGATTGTAATAGTCAGTAACAGAAAAAGCTATTTCATGAATTGCACTGAAAAGAAAGCATGGAGGAAACTAAAGGATATTAGTTAATACTTTAAAAAAAATATATATCATTTGATCAAAGTGCTACTATAGCTCAAAGTCGGGATTATTTGTGACCAGGTATCCAGAGCTTTTACCATTAGACTGCTCCTACAACAAAGGTAAGATTTTTATAAGAATACTTTCTGCATGATGCACTTTGTCTCATAGTTTTGTTTAGTTTCATATAAACTAATACCCTTGTGTTCCTTCCATTTTTTTTTGTGTGTGTATCCTACAGGAAAGTAAAATTAGCAGATGAGGCAGAAATTAAGATGCCCTTAAACATCAAGCTTACTTCAGGAACACCAGCAATAAAAAAAGGATGCAAAGCCCTCTATATAATAATACCTTGACAGTCAAAGATTCTTGAGGAAGGATTCCTATGAGCAGACCTACACCCGTCACTGGAACTCCCTGTTTTTCCATGTCCATGTGCTTGATGTGCTATTGAAGGAGCAGCAGAAATAGATTCATCCCGTTTTAGTAGACGAAAGAGAACAGAAGCACCAGCATAGAACGTGCAGTGTTACGTGTGTGGCTTAAACGTATGAGGTGTATTTACAGCCTTACATCTAAAACATGATATGCATCCATGAAGAGGTTACGGCCACTGATGCTGCAATATATACAGCCGAGAGTCATATAGAGACAGAAGGAGAAGAAGTAGCGGTGGTTGAAATGACCGACACAGTTGTTGAGCCAAGCTATAAATATGAAGTTAAGGGTAACAAAGGAAGAAATGGAACTCAGCATTTGCTCCAATACAGTAATGTAATGATCTACCATAGTGCACTTCAGCAATTAAAGTCAACATATTGAATGGCACCGATCTGGCCAATGTAATACTGTCAGACTGTAGTGTGCATAATTCTTATTTCAACATCCCAAATTGTAATGCCATTAGGACATTTTTATTTATTAATCCTCTGACTTGTGATATAGCTGTCATTATAAACACAACATGCAGCCTTCATTTTTGGATTCAAGGTAAAATAGCAGGCATGTACGATGTCAAAGTTAAAAAACAGGACAGAGCATACTGCTTTGGGAAAATAATCAAAGATGGAGTGATATATATACTGTATCAGCATGTACAAAACCTGTTTTATTCCACTTATAACAGCAATTTGACAACAACTACCTGTTTCCCTTATTAAAGCAAATACATTTATCAATCTATTAGTTGAATTTTAGATTGTGGAATACCTGCAGAACAAATTAGTTCCTGGTATTGTTTACATAAAATTAATTTAATTTAATTAATTACATAAAAATTAATTTATCTTAAAAATGAGACAAAATCGCAGTTTATAACAGAGAAAATGCGCAACATAAATTGTCAAGAGCTGAGACTGAATATTAGCAATATTGCTAGCACTGCTGTTTATTAAACAATAATAAAATATGGTCCAGTAAACAAGTCTCGTACTCCTAAAAGTAGGACCAAAATTGCATCACTAAGAATCTATGGCCACTAGGAGCAACTCTGCACTTAGTAAGTACGGGCCGTGGTATGTTGGATTTGGACTGGAGAGGGTTTGAAATGGGATTGATACGGATTTGTTCTTAATCTTCCTGGAAAGGATACGACAGTGATGATCCATTTTCAGTATGCACCTGCATGGAAAAGGCACTGTTATAACTGCTCTGGAATAAATGACTCATTATTATTATTAATAATAATAATAAATAATAATAATACACACAGCTTATGGTTCTTACGTTTTGCAAATGCCACAGTGATGAGTTCTTGGTGGTTTAGGCATTACACACTTTTTGCAGACAGACACGAATGCGATCTCGGGCTTCATCTAAAAATAAAAACAAAAAAAGACAATGGATGAATTTTCATGGTAAACATGTAAAAGATCTTTTAATAACTTATTTGCTTAGAAGTACTGAACCTTAGGTGGGTATCCAGGCGATGTTGTGGTGGCTTTGTAGTAGTGGAAGACAATCATCACCAGGTTCCAGTGTCCGTAGCATATATGCCATACTAACCAGCCAAGAGGATATGTGTTAAGGGCCAAGGGGAGGATGGAGACATATGCGACCAACAGGACGGAGCTGGTGAGAACTATTACTAGAAATACAAAAACCTTTAACAAAAGGAATAGAAAATATATATATATAAAGGACAAAAAGTCATTTGGAAGATTATAAACCAATATGCAAATACTACAAATTTAAGAAACATTTTAAACAAAGTGCCCGACTTACTATCCCGAACCAGCGGGTAATAATCTCCACCATCCAGAAGACCGGCTCAAAAAGGGAGTCAGTAACGAGATCACAGTTGAGGAGAGAGTTGTGGAAGACAGATTTAAAAATTAGTCTGATGTAACTCAGGGGCTCCCGCAGTCTCCGAGGCAAATGGATGCGACTGCGCCTAGAGCAGCTGCGCATCCATCGCACCAACAAGTGCATGGCACAGGAGCACAGGCGCATTCTGACCTGGAAAAACAAAGTCTTGTGACTGACCGTAATTTGCAGGTTACTGAAAAACTGGACTTTTAATCATCTATATCAGGAGACTCGGGAACCAATCCGGGTATACCCTGGACAGGGTGCAAGTCCATCACAGGGAACAAGCACACACACACACACACACACACACACACACACACACACACACACACACACACATACTCTCTTTCACACACTACACGTAATTGCATGTGTTTGGACTGTAGGAGAAAACTGGATTACCCGGAGGAAACCCACTTGGTGCAAGAAACCACCCCTCGACTTGAGGTGCAAGGCCACAGTGCTAACCACTGTATCCTTGTAATCACTTTAATACATTGCCAGGCCAAAACAAAGTTTCAGGGTCATGTTATATATATATAAACATATAAAGTTTATGTTGTCTAATGAGTTCAGACTGAACCTCTTCCAGAGCAATGGATGTGTAAGAAGGGAAGCACATGAAGCGATACACCCATCATGCATACTGGCCCCAGGACAAGCCTCTGGCAGCAGTGTTATGATCTGGGGATGCTTCAGCTAGGCTCAGCAAATGTTATAGGCAATAAAATAGAGTCAGTTGATGACCTGAATGTACTGAATGACCAGAATATCACATCTATGTTTTTTTTTGCCTGATGACATAGACATATTCTAGGTTTAAACTATGAAAGTGTGATTCTGGGAGCATGAGGATACATGAACTGGCTTTTTACATTGCATTCTGTAATGACAGCTCAAGGCTGTCAGACCAAATCTTAGAACCAAATCTTAGCCAGGCAATGCATAAACAGTTAACACACAAGACAATAGATCAGGCACCCAAAAGTAAAGACACATGTCAAGCTGTAACCCTGTATTAATCAGTGCTTTACTCAAGATGCACTAAAAACTAAATAACTAGATCATGCTTTGTTGCATGTATTAGAAACAGCTCACCACAGAGAACCATTAGATCACTAGCCAGAAGCCTTACTGTGGAACTTGTAAGCCAATTAGTGAGAAGTATTCAGGGATGCAGTGATACTCATGGTGGCCTGAAACACTGATTCAGTATCCCATCGGATTTAAAGTGTCTTGATTAGTTCCAGGGACATAATAACAGAAGCGTGTCTAAGGTTGAGTGACCCAACAACCATATTCAAATGAAAAACTAGGACAGAAATAACTTACGGTCTGCGCTAATCATTAATGTTTCAAGTAAGTTGACATGATTCTTTGCTGAAATTGGAAAGCAACAAGAATACCATGTTGCAAGAGACAATTAATATCAAATATATCACAATTCCCTATAAAACGGGTATGACGCAGTGAAGCATTAGCAATACATAAAACTGATATTACTGCATGAAACAGTCTCTGTTCTAATTCACCCTAAAGGTGTGTTATCAGGGACATCACAGTCATGTTGGAACTGGTGTGGGGTTGTTTTTCAGAAGTTGCGCTTGGTCCCTTATTTCAGGTGAAAAGAGTGAAAGGAACCCTTAACGCTTCAGCATACCAAGACATGTTGGACAATTTCATGCTCCTAAGAGCACTGGCATTTAAGCCTTCTAGTGTCCTCAACTTCACTGCTGTATTGTGTCTTAATTCTAAATCACATTGGATTAAAGTATTATTCAAATAATATAAATAAAAGAAATAGATGTTAATATATTGAACTAGATATGTTGCCAAGGAAATCTGCTCAGTAAAAAAAAATACTCTCAAGCATTAATGCTCATATCCCCAGAGTGCTGGATTTGGACAGATGCACTAATCTGAAGTTTAATCTTCAGATTTCTATATATGAATGGCAGATTAATGCAAAACCTCGTACTGCGCATGCGCTGTACTTACTTCGCGCTACATGAAAGGCTAGTGAGGTTCTTGTCAAGAGTGTGCTTAGCCATATAATGTCAAACACAAATCACAATTAAAGAACTTAATTAACACGTGGCAGGTGGAATAGTAACGTGTAACTGCCGTAAATAACACCATATATACTGAATAAGAAGGAAAGAAAAGGAAAAATCCTGCTATTCTACATTCCACACAGGGCGTGAACTATACCATTGAAATTGAAATTAATGAATGGATCCATTAGGTCATGACGCATATCTGACGTGCACGTCTAATCTGCGATTTAGTGTTAATTTATTTATCTCACATGATATAAATGTAGTTTAAGGTGATTTGTGGAAACAAACCTGTCTGCTGATATTATCACCGCAAGACGCAAGAGCAGTTGTACACATAAACTCATATTTCACAAATTATAAGTCGTCTATCTCACCTGATTGTGATCCTCTGGTAAAAAAGGTAAAACGACAAATCAGCTCATGGTACTCGAGAGGACATATTCAATCGCGGACATGATTCTAATACAGCCAGTCGATCTTGCGCTGCTCGGAGAAGCTCAGGTCTGTGGGCTGGAACTGCGGTGCATTGTGGGAGTTGTATTGCTCTATTTGTTTGTTCTGTATCGCTGTATTTGCGCTTGATAATATAA
>QMIH01001454.1:80477-143045 GCA_003987875.1 Clarias batrachus
TTACTTTTATGAAAAATGTGCTATAATGCGCCATGCTTTGAAGAAAATGTAATATGAATATAATATAATGCAAAGAAGCATTGCGTACGTATATACTGTTTTCGACAGTGTCTCGCGATAAAATAATAATAAATAATATCAAATATATAAATATAAAAATTTACTAGATAAAATGTAAAAAAAAAAGCAATCAAACTAAATGAAAACATTTTTATTTAGAAAAAAATATATGTAAACAAATAATTATTGACACTTCCTTGTGAAACTGCGGGTTAAAAAACGGAAGTTCCGCCGAAAAGCATCATGGGACTTGTAGTCCAGTGCGCACCGCTACAACGTGTACTAGTTCAACACTCTCTACACGGTTATGGCGTTCAGTTTTAATTTTAATATATCATCTGAGATAAAGCAGAACTGTACCAATGAAGAATATGAAAATAAAGATACTGCGAATAACCAGGTTGAGGTAAGTAGCCAGCTAGATTCATACTCAATGTAGCACTTCGCTATACGGTACCATGTTTTTTCCTTATATACGCTAATGTAGCTTCTGTCCAGCTTTATAGAGTACACTATAACTTTATCAGACATAACTTTTGATTTCCACATTTCTGCATATACAGGAGACCAGTGCACGGAAGAAGGTGAAGGAAGCCCTTGAGCACAGAGCTGCAGCAGATCTTCTGTCCTCCATTGATCACGCAGTGACTGAGACTCTCACTATAGGTGCATTACCACCTCTGCTTTACCTCAACGAATCAGTATTTGAGCAAACTGCCTCTGAGAGAGACGATGCTGAGAAGGTCCTATCTCAAACCATCACTCAAAACTCTGATCTTATAACCGGAGTTTATGAAGGAGGCTTAAAGATCTGGGAAGGCACCCAGGATCTGCTGGAATATATTGATAATGAAGGGGAGACGTTCTCTGGGAAAAGAGTGCTTGACCTGGGTTGTGGAGCCGGACTTCTTGGGATTCTTGCGTTAAAGAGAGGTGCAAGCAAAGTCCATTTCCAGGACTATAACAGCACTGTGATCGAGCAGCTCACAATACCAAATGTATTCCTCAACTCTGAGGAAGAGGGGGATGATAAGAACAGAGGTGATGAAGACTGCAGCCCGGCACCTAAACGAAGATCCATGGAGAAAACTCATGCACTTGGAGATTGCTGCGGATTTTTCTCAGGGGATTGGGTTTCATTTCTCTCACTGATCCAAAGTCAGGATCCCACACTTAGATATGATCTGATCTTTACATCAGAAACCATCTACAACACAGATTACTACCCTTCGCTTCATGATGTTTTTGAGAAACTGCTTGCTGAGCATGGTGTTGTCTATTTGGCCACCAAGTCTCACTATTTTGGGGTTGGAGGTGGACTGTATTTGTTTGAAAGTTTTGTGGAAGGGAAAAATGTCTTCCAAATCAAATCTCTCAGGGAACTGGATCAGGGACTTAAAAGGCATATTGTTTCTTTGAGTTTCAAGAAATCACCTTCATAGTACTTTTGTAATTGTATGATCACAATGATTATAACTTGTTTTTACAAAGGCTGTCAGTCATTATTACAGCCGTGAGAAGTTAAAGGAAAAATCATCCCTTATTATTATAATAAAATAACTTCATATTGAAATGCTTATGATTTGCTTGTCGAGTCTGGTGCTGATGTGTTGTCTGGTCTTATATTTTCACTTCCTGTGAGAAATAAGCAGTTGTGTGGCAATCCGATGTTGCAAAAGGGGTGAAAGAAAATGGGGAAAGAAAAATTAACTAAAACATGAGGGTCATCAGTCAGGTTTTGCTGTTAGCCCCAAAACAACAACAAAAAAATTTCCCCCCTCACTCATCAGCGATTAGTCTCAGTTGAGTGGAGTTTAAGCATTCTAAGAGCTGACTGGCACAATGGCATCGTCATTGGTATTAACATAAATCCATTTGCCTATTAAGCTTTGGAGGGTGAGCTGTTTGAGCAGGTAAGAATTACAGGACAGATTTAATAACTAGAGTGCTGCTGCATCATTCTCTTTAGGTAGTGTTTAAATTCACAGATGTTAAAGGATCCCATATTTTTACACTTTAACAATATCTGCCTTAATGCTCCTCTTATAAGGTAATTTTAATACTTCAAACTCTGTTTCACTCTTCTTCCAAACATACTATTTCAGTGTCTGTTACTGCTGAGCCACGCTCCATCAGAAAACAGCACAGCTGAAGGGATGAGTATCTTTTTATATGAGAAGTTAATTTTGAATAATTTATGCTAATGCTATTTTCAACATCGGTACTTCAACATTCAAAGTGAAATAAAAAAAATATTAACTCCATTTGTCATGTTAGAAACAAGCTAACTGATGAGAATATGCCTTTAAAATCGATGCTATTGAATAATCATCAGCAGGTACTGTAGTCACATGGCATTATGGGTAACACCGGAAAGTGTTGATAAAAGAGCTAAAAATAAATTAAGCTCAGAACTTCTTTATGAATGTGGATATATCTATACTAAAATATTGTACTAATATCTGTAATATTAAACCTTCCATTGAAGCAAAGGCCTTACCTGATAGCTAATAAACATACTTAAAATTTTTTTTTTTTTTTTAGCTTTTATACTTTGGGTGGCACGGTGGTGTAGTGGTTAGCACTGTCGCCTTGCACCGCCAGGGTACAGGTTCGTCCCCGGCCAGTTTCCTCCCACATTCCAAAGACATGTAGGTTAAGCTAATTGGCATTCCCAAATTGCCCGTAGTGTGTGAGTGAGTGTATGTGTGTGTCTGTGCCCTGTGATGGATTGATGGACCCTGAATACAGGATTAAGCAGTATAGATGAGAGAGCTTTATATATATATATATAAATTTTGTATTATTTTTTATATGTAATGGTGAACCCTTACACCAGTTTATAACTAAAAAGTTTCACAGAAATAAATATGAAACAGATACATCACATTTGAATCACAGGTGTATTGCACTTTTATTGGGCTTCTACTTGGTGTAGCTCTACTCAAATCATTACGCAAGGAAATGGTTGCATTTTAAACTTTCCAGCCTGAAACAAGATAAACCTTTGTGAACAAAAGTGCAATGTCTTACATTCTATCAAAGTGCTCAGCATCTTAATACATCCAGCCAGTTAACCGTTAAATCACATTGTTATTTGCTAGAATCCCTGTTCTGAATGTACGATCTGATTATAAATTACAGTAAAATCTTTCTCCAGCCCAGCGTTCTGGTCCGTAATAACATATGACAGCGTTTGGTTGAAGGGTGTCAGGTCATATTCAGTGGTCCCTAATGGTACGTGGTCAATAAATACTATTCATAACTATATTTTGGTCAAATATACATAACTATCAAGGTCACTCAACATTAAGATACAAGGTCCAAACATGCACTGCATCATGAAGGTAAATGAGTTTACAAGTAGATTGTTGTAGAGCTTTCAGTGCTTTTAAATAATTGGTCGATGTGAGTAAACTACTTCTTGGCTTTGCCCTGGGCTGCCACAGCCTCCATGGCCTTTCGCACGGTCTCCTCGTCTCCCAGGAACTGCATTGGCTTGATGGGCTTTAGGTTCTCATCTAGCTCATAAAGTATGGGAATGCCTGTAGGGAGGTTCAGCTCCATAATTGCTTCTTCTGACATACCTGTGCAAAAGAAGGGAAGAAAATGTATAAATAAGGACAATTGATGCACACAAAAAAAGTTCTCTCCAAAGTTACACTTTTTCGATTCATTAAAAAAATGTGATTCATTAAAAAAAAAAAAAAACTAGTTAGTTCTTAAAAAGAAATCTGTTCATTGAGACAAACAAGTTATTCAGTTACACAAAAGAAGAAGGAAGAGGTCATCTGTATCTTCCATAGAGGAAGTACTTTAACGGTTGGGCTACGTTACTCTAAGATCAAGCACATATCTTTTAGTTTTCATTTTTCAAGCTTTGTGTATTTGGATTTACTTTACTTCTCTTGCTTCCATTTTATGTTCTAAAAACATTTAAAGCAAATGCCTAATAAAAAATATAAATAAGCCCGTCCTTGAGTTTTTTTTAATACGGTACATAAGAGTGTATTACCTTATGTGAACATGAATAAAACACACAAGTCACACTTAATGGTGTGACTTTACAGAATGTGACGTACCTTCCAGGTGCTTGACTATACCCCTCAGGCTGTTGCCATGAGCAGCAATCAGCACCCTCTTGCCCTGCTGGATTTGAGGCACGATCTCTTCATTCCAGAATGGAAGTGCACGAGCAATAGTGTCCTTCAGACTCTCACATGAAGGCAGCTGGTCTTCAGTCAGGTCAGCGTAACGCCGATCCTACAAACAAATAAAAGCTCTTAATTAGTACCTATACATCGGTATTATTGGTTTGTATGCTTTCAGACTATAGCAAAAACCTCACCTTGCTAATAACACTGTAATAGTCATGGTCTGCATCCATGGAAGGAGGTGGAATATCATATGAGCGCCTCCAGATCTTCACCTGCGCCTCACCGTGCTTGGCAGCAGTCTCAGCTTTATTTAAGCCAGTCAGACCACCATAGTGGCGCTCATTCAGACGCCATGTCCTGTGCACAGGAAGCCACATCTGATCGATGCCATCCAAAACTAGCCATAAGGTACGGATGGCCCTCTTCAGGACAGAGGTGTAGCAAACGTCAAACTCAAAGCCAGAATCTGAAAAGTAAAAAGGATGTTTGAATGTTAGATCATGGGTCTAATTATGTAAATGGTGTAGTTTTTATTAGACGTGACTTGGAGCCGAAGAGTAAGAGTATAAAAAAGAAACATAGCAGATGATTAGGTTCACGTGAACTGAAGACAGAACAGGCTGTTCGGCACATGAAAGGAAGCACGTTCAACGCTGCACGTTCACCCCGGTAAAACACGCCTCCTTTCTCGCTATTGGCTAGCAGTACATGAGAGGAGGAATTTGATAGGTCGAGGTAGAAAGAGACGAGATGAGACGTAGCGGAAGACGGAAAAACACGCCTCCTGCGGTGAAATTGTTGTAAAAATATAAAGTTTAAAATCAACGAGAAAGAACGTGTCTTCCGAAATCTGGAAATTGCTCTCAGATTAGCAGCCTATAAAAATACGCCATCATTTATAAATTATTAAAAACAAACAGTCCACCCTGACGTGGACCCTAATGGTTTACGTCATTATATCAATATCCCCCACTAATAGTTAACCTCAGTTATTAATAAATCAAAATCAATATCCAAAATATTTATTTTAAAAACACCATACCTTTTAAGGCCTGTCCGCCTCTTACTGCCTCCTGAATCCCAGTGTTACTGAGGTCAGCATCAAACCAGCCGCAGAAGCGGTTCTCCTGGTTCCAGCAGCTCTCACCGTGGCGAATCAGAACTAATTTATGAGCAGCCATTTATATAGTTTTTCCTTTTTATAAATTTTAACCGTACCGTGGAGGTATTAAAAGCACACTTCACAGGACCCTAGCTGAAATCATGCAGGTTGTCGACCTTCGCAAAAGCGCTAATATATACCGTCCTACTTCTTTGATTGGACAGGCAGTTGATTTGCGTCACTTCCTGCTCTGGACTCCACCAATTAAAACGAGAATACTCCCGGAAGTTGCTAACATTGCCCCACCCACTACTCGCTCCAGCCGCAAACCAATGTCTCAAACGTCCGGGGCAATGGAGGCTGTGGTCCTGATGCCATGTCGCTGTTTACAGAACACAGCACTGTGCTGTACTGTAATGTATTGTCCACCTTTCATTGGTGCATTTATACAGAGACTAGGCAAAAAGCAATTAAGGGATTTCTTTCTTCAGTAGCTTATTTGTTTGCTGGTTTTATTAAATATACAGTGCCGTGAAACACTTTCACACTTATTTGTCACACTTAAATGGTTGAGATCATCAAACAAATTGTAATATTTGTATAATAATTATTATAATATAATAATATTATACAAAGACAATCCGTGTATACAAAATGCAATTTGTAAATTATGATTTGACTTATTAATGAACTCATTATTTAAAAACATAATTGAAATCATGAATAAACTGTGATTTTTGGAAAGCTGAGTTAAATTTCACTTGCCACAACCAGGCCTGATTACTGCCAGACCCGCTAAATCAAGAAATCACATAATAATAATAATAATAATAATAATAATAATAATAAGTTGTTTTGTAAGCAACACGAGCCAGAACAGATGAGAAACAAAGTAATTGACATTTATCAATCTGGAAAGGTAATAAAGTTTTCTAAGGTTTTGGGACTCCAGCAAACTATGGTAAGAGCCATTATCCACAAATGGAGAAAACATGAAACACTGGTGAACTTTTCCAGGAGTTGCCACCCTACCAAAATGACTTCAAGTGCACATGACGACTAATCCAGGAGCTCATAAAAGAACATACAGCAACATCTAATAAACTGCAGGTCTCGCTTGCTTCATTTAACGTCAGAGTTCATGATTAAACAATAAGAAAGAGATGGCATTCATGGGAAAAAAACAAAAACAAAGTAAAAGCCATTGCTGACCAAAAGAACACAAAGGCTTAAAAAGGTTAAACTTTTTGGAAGGTGTGCATCCCATTACTTGTTGGCAGTAATGTGATGGTTTGGGGTTGAAAGACTTGCCATAATTGATGAAACCATGTACTGTATGGAGGAGAATGTCCAACCATCACTGTGACCTGAAGCTCAAGCACACTTGGATTAGGCAGCAGGACAATGATCTGAAAAACAAATGCAAGTCCACCTCTGAATGGCTCAAAATGAATTAATAAATGAATTAAAGATTTTGGAGTGACCTAGTAAAAGTCTGGATTTAAATCCGATTGAGATGCTGTGGCATGATGTTAAACCCTCCAATTTGGATGTATTAAAACAATTCTGAATTCAGTGTCCCTATGTGTCCCCGTCATGATTGCATCAGATACCTAACGCTGAGAGTGCGAACGAGGATTTTGATGGTTTTTCTCTTGTTTTAAAGTGTGTTTACGAACGTTTTGAATTAAACAAACAACATATGAAAAATAGTCAAGTGTCTTTTAGATTTTTTGTATATTTGAAGATAATTCAGACATTTTAAACTGCAGCAAAAGGCTGGTTTGCTGGGCAAGTACTGACATCACAAATAGAATATTGATTTATTCTAAATATATTTAAGATTATACTTTGTAACTGATTATAGCATGTAACTCAAAGGTAGAGTGTCTATTCGTGATAGTTATTTATGTGTAACTACGTATCTGAATTACTTTCAGCCATCACACCGACATCTACACCCACATATGATGGGAAAACACGAGATCCTGAAATCCACGATATACTGTATGATTATCCATGATAAAACAGACATACATAATTGGCACAGCACATATTATAATAGTATTTCTTACATTAAATAGTGTATCTGAATGATTCTTTCTTTAATTTCACAAAGTATGAAAGCTTGAAATTTATTTTATATGTTAACTGGGAGAACTGATTTCCCGGAGTCTCTTGTTTAAATTACATAGTGTTTTAAAAAAACATCTCACTGTATTATCGAGGCACACATGTCTCTGAGTCAATTTCAGACATCCATTATACTTCCACGGCCAGTAGTGAGGGAGAAACAGATTTTCTTGATGCCCAGGAAAATACGTTTCCCATACTTTTATTTAAAAGACAGTGTTTTTAAAACATCCTGTGCATCGTATTAGCTTTGACACATGTACACATGTCTCTGAGTCAATTTCATCCATGATACTGCCAGACAATGTGTTAACATGTTTTTTTCACCACTATGACATAAAGACACCTGAAAAATTGTTTATCTCGCCCTTGTTTATCTGGCTTTTTATATTTAACAGTTTTAGTTAAATCTGTATTAACATTTTCAGTAAAGACTAAACCACGTTGGTTTCGTTTTAGTGATGTGATATGTGATAACATGAAATTATTCACATACTGTTCATAGTAAAATCGCTAATGTTTTAATATTTTCACTCAGTTAATTTGAGTCCAACTGGATGTAATTGGACACTGTAGGGTGTTAATTCAAATTCAGGAGGTCACTTCAGTTTTGTCTATCCACTTTCAACTTCACATTAAACCTTTTGATATTTGACGCTTTGTCTAAACGCAGATTAAACAGTGCCCGGCATGCCAGTCTAAAAGAGGCATAAAACATAAAGAAGCCCTTATTCCCATAATTGTAAGTAGTTAAATTATTTTTGCTTATGTGATTACTTAAGCTAAATGTATTCAAATGTATTCATTTTTATTTGTTTTTTAAGGTAAATGAACCGTGGCAATTGGTCATTATGGACCTCATAGGAAAGTTGTCGAAGACCGAGAAAGGCAATCAGTACATTTGTGTACTGATTGATTATTTCACAAAGTGGGTAGAGGCATACCCATTACCATCCAAATCAGCAGAAGATGTCACAATGTGCATCGTGACTTTTTTTCATAGATTTGGAGCCACCGAGGATACTCACTGATCAGGGCAGGGAATTTGTCAATCAGGTTGGTTAAGTTATTTTTTTTTTAATATTAAGTGAGGACTTTGTGATATCAAACTAAAACCTTTTTATTTATTCATTTACAGTATTTATTTCTTTTTGTTCAGAAACAAGGGAATGTAGCGTAGCAGTCAAAAGTTTGTACCCATCTTGTCCCTGGTCTTGTCTAATTTGTGTTTGTATTTTGAGAAAACATTTGAGAAAGAAGAAAAAGTTTCTTCCTACGTTGTAAAACAATGTTGAAGGCATCCACAATATGCAATAATCTCCTTTGAACAGTTGATTTCGAGAGTCGTTTGCTACTTATGCTCCAGAAAGCCTTTATAACGGCTCTAATACTTTTGTAATGGCTTTGTATAATTGGTGATTTTTGAGGCTGTTTACTTCAAGCGAACTTCTCCTCTGTAGCAGAGGGACGTTTGGGTCCTCATGAGATGCAGTTTCATCATGATGCTTGATAGGTTTTTCAAATGAACCTGACCATACTGTTTTTGCGAGAACTATTCCAGATTGTGGTTATTGTTGTTATTTAATTACCTAATTCTATATGTGTCATTTCATAGTTTTCTCCAGTATTGTTCTATAATGCAGAAAATAAATCCCCCCCAAAATGCCCTTGAATTAGTAGATGTGTCCAAACTTTAGACTGGTAATGTGAAGTTGCATAATAACATGTTAAGGAATGCATTACATTTATTAAAGGCAAGAAAAGAAGTTACGTTTAGTTTTTCTTTCTTTAGGTAAACGCAGAAGTATGCTCTCTGTTTGGTATAAAGAAAAGTCTCTGTTCTCCTTACCATCCACAAAGTAATGGCCTGGTGGAACGGATGAATGGTACTATCCAAAGGTAAGGTCCTGTTTACAGTACATAACCTATGTAAGATATTGTATAGCATATTGTGTACAGTATAAGCTTAATCACCTTCTCTTCTATTTAGAGCCCTGGCAAAGCTTTGCGATGAGAAACCAGAAGAATGGGACACTTATCTTGATGCGGTCCTCTTCAATATCAGGACCAAAAATCAACTGACTACAAAGTTTACACCATACTTTCTCAGGTATGGTAGGGAGGCTTGTTATTTTTCAGATGTCCCAGAGTTGCTAGACGTGAGTATATCTGTGATTTTGACATATTTTCCAAAACTTTTTAAAAAATTATAATTTCATACTAAAAGTTAGAGAGAATAATAAGCTTGTTGTTATTCTAATATAATTTTAATGTTATTTCAGAGAATGAGATAATAATGTTATTCAGTACTTATTGCACAGATAAATGAAACAGTGGAGGAAGAAATCGTCACCTCTGCTCTTAAAGTCCACGACCCGGTTTTTAACGCAGTAAAGAAAACTATGAAAACAGCAAGAGACAAGACAATGCAGAAGAAAGAGCAGGATCTTGGGCCCACACAAAACAAATTGAAAGTTGGAGATAGGGTTCTCAGAAAGAATGTAAAGGAGTCAGCAGAGAAAAGGAGGAAAACTTGACAAAGAACTTCTGGGTCCTTTCTGGGTCCATTGATGGAAAGAATGTAGACCTGATTAATGAAAAAGGGATAAAATTTTTAAAAATTAGTCTGTTCCATACATACAAGAGAGGCCACATGTGCCTGAAAAAAGAATTTCAGTTCTGGCCCTCTGTCTCCTCCCCCAGCTTTCAAATCGCTCTCCAAATTTGTGCAAAGTACCTGACATTTTGATTTTATACATCTAATTTCTTATACACCACAATGTGAAGTGTTTTATTTCAAAAGTTCACAGAAAAAAATATATATTTCTACTAAACTTTGGCAGGTGTTGATGCAGCTTGGTCAAGCGGCGTTGGAGATAAAAAAACAGTTCTACTTTCTAGAATTGGTGCTTATAAATTGTTCAATTGGGACATAGCACAACTTGCACCTGGGAGAGAACTTGAGAGTGAGGTAGGACCATCAGACATGTTTTAGACAAGGTAACACTACATGAACTTCAAAAATAACAGCATCATTAAAAAATTAAAAATAACATATTTGCCTTGGTAAGGAAGCATAACGAAGAGAAAACTGAAAAAGCATTTTTCATCGATTTCTTCGATATGACCAAGGTGTGGCAGGGATCCTGCAACATCCTTAGGAAGGTACATGCTTACAAAAACTGAAACCTTATAATGAGGAAAACTGTAATCAAGAGTATTAAAATAATTATATATAAGTTTTACTTAAGTATTTTTGTTTTAGCTGGACCCAACTGAGTTTAAGATTATTCTTGGTGTCATTGGTGAACATGGTCACTGGACTATTGCTGTAAGTAGTGTATGAAGTTAGACTTCTTGAAATAGAAACCATTTCCTTACACCTTGCCTTGTCAGATGTCATGGTATTCAAAGACTGCATATTTTATTCTTTTTCTTTACTTCTCATCAAATCACCTGCTTAAATTTCAAATTTTTGACCAATTATTATCTTCTTTGGAGCCATTGTTTTTATTCCTTTTTTAAATCTGCCACCTCTCAGATTCATTTGCTGTTGCATGTATTATGTAGTATGCTCTATTTTTATTTTTGTTTTTTCTTTTTTGCATTGTGGCATTTGTTTCAGGCCATGTATCCATGTGAAAAAAAGACATCTGGATTCACTGGGGGAATCTGAGCTAAAGATACGTAAAAGCCTTGACAGCACAAGGTACCAATTACACATTCTCCATCCTATTGAATTTCTTCATTTTCACATGTTATGAAGTAATTGGAAAAATTAACATTGTAAATATTAGGATTGTTTTCAATACTTGTATACGTGGATGAATGTACTCTGTTGAAGACATTGCATTTTGACTCGGCATTTTGTCTTTTTTAGCAAGATATGAGATTGTTAACTTGGCCAAATCGAAATTTCTGCTGTATCTATTATATGTCTGTTCTGGATTTTAATTATAGCTCCCCTTACTTGCATCAGAACCTGAGTGTTCCTATGAACAGCTACCAAATGTTAAACATTTCGAATTGACTTTTTATCTTTTTTATTTATTTATTTATTTTTATTATAGAGCCTTTATGAGAAGTAAAGGGTGCAATGTGTCAAGGTGGAGGTGTGAGACTCTCCCACATTCCCTACAAAAGAGATAGAGTGTCGTGTGGTGTACTTGTGTGCAAGGTAGGCCATACTGTACATACATAATAAATATTTGGTTAATTTTTTTTTACAATTGTATAACATTTTAAAATGTGTAGTTCACACAGAGGTGGCTACACGATCAGCCTGTGTGGTTCTCGAATGAAACCCAGCTCATGATAAGCATAGAAGAAAAATGGCAGTCAGACGTCTTCAGGAATCGGGTAAATAATTTGATGTGAATAAATAAGATGAATGAATATAGATATTCTTTTTTTTAAGATATGTTTTTTTTTATCTGTTCACCTGTATAACAGATGACATCAGTGAACTTTGTTCATTTTGCGGAGAACTGGAGACGCACAACTCAGGGGTAAAGGACAATATCTAGGCACAAACTCATTTTATCTAATATGGCGACATGTAGAGCACATGCAATCACATTCACACTACACTGGGTCAATATAAAAAAGTCTGATCAACTGCTAACTATGTTAGCAGTTGATCAGATAAATAACTAAATAATTAATGTACATCGGAAACCCACACTCGTGCAATTGTTTAGAAAACTGAGAACACTACTCTGTTGAAATGGCTGCATTGCTACTATCTAGATGATAATACATCAGGAAAATCCAAGTACCTCTCTAGTTTGCAGTTATTGTCGCAATGGGTGGTTAAGGTAATTAGGTTAAGGGGCAATTACTTTGTTTATTTATTTATTATTTTTTTCACATGAGGCCACCTAGGTTTGGGCAGCATTTTCCTCCAAATAAATGAAATCATCATTTAAAAACGATATTTTGTATTTTCCCAGGTTATCTTTATGTAATATTAAAATTTGTTTGATTATCTCAATCATTTAAGTGTGACAAATAAATAAAAGAAAAGAAAAACAGCAAATACTTTTTCACAGCACTTTATATGTCTAATATGACATATTTATTTATCCACTCAACAACAACAACAACAACAACAACAACAACAACAAAAACAACATTAAAGAAGATCCTGGAAATGTCATTCTCAAAATAACCAAACTAAATGCTGAGATTAGGCAAACATCCTGTGTTTACATGGTATTATATAACTGTTACAAAATTCAGTATAAACAGAGAGCAACCAACAGTAGTTTTGCTCTCTAAACCGTTTTGGACGCAGCCACGTGCAACAGTGTGTGAGCTTAAATATACAAAAACGCTTCAACAAAATCGTGTCGCTAGAGGGCGCTGTTGATTAAAAACGAGCAATTATGCCATCACGTCTATTCCCAATCATCTGTTGCCCACTTGTTACAAGAAGGTAAGCAGGAATTGTCCTGCTGGGTACAAGGGAAAAAGAGTGAGTTGCAGGAATAACAATCAAAAAGAAGTTTAACAAAAATTGATTAACTAGTCTCTTAATCATTGTTCATTTTTATGAATTGCTAAATTAGATATGTTCATTCTCTCAGCTGCTGGACATTACGGGCAACACTTACGCAATTGTCTTCTCAATACATACTATTAACTCTCACTCACTCCAAGTCTACACCGCTTTATCCTGTATTCAGGCCAAGCGGGGGCCTGGAGCCTATCCCAGGTGACTGAGGGCACGAGAGGCTGCCCATCCATTGCAGAGCACACACACACACACACACCACAGGCGATTTGGGAACGCCAATTAGCCTAATCTGCAGGTCTTTGGGAGGAAACCGGAGCACCCAGAGAAAATCCACCAAGCACAGGGAAAACATGCAAACTTCATGTACACAGAGATGGGAATCCTGCCTGGCTGGGAATCGAACCTGGAACCTGGAGGTGCAAGGCGACAGTGCTAATGGTACACCACAGTGCCACGTAATTCATATTTCCTCCCTGTACAAGTAAATATTACCTCTCTAGTATTTGCGTTTTATACCCCAAAAAGTATGTGTGTGTATGTACTGTATTAATATATTCTAGTCTATTCTGCTGCAGAACTGCAATTTTCCTCTGGATATTAATAAAGATTTATCTCTGTTATTTGATCTTATTATCTTATTTACAACTCTGGATGAATGCGATGAATTGATCTTTATTATTGATTGAATATTGAACTTAAGATGTGGATTAGCTAGGCATTCATAGCATTATGGCTTTGCATTTCTTGATAAACAACCGTCAAGTCTTCAACCAAGCCATACTACAAAAAGTGTACTACATGTGAAAATGTAGAATAGGAAACCTGCAGGGAGACAGTTTGAATGGTCTGATGCCACTGATAAAATGAATAATTATATTGTTATCTGTAATATACAGGAAAATGTTAAATTTACAGTGTTAAAGGAACACTAGTGTGTAGCGCAGGGCTTTTCAACTACAGTCTCCAACACAGTATATAATTCACCTACACCTAAAACACACGCACTGAACCAGGTAATTAGCAGATTAGTTGAATCAGCTATGTTTGAGCAGAAGAATCACGAAATTGTGCTGCTCTCTTGCCCTACAGGACTAGAGCTGAAGATCCCTAATGGAGGCTCCCAGGTCAGATAGAAGGGTCTCTTCGCCAGTTTTTGTTTAGGGTCTCAGGCAAGGGAAGGCCTTGCTCCTTTCTGTGTTCCATTCTGTTTTCATATAAAACCCAGAAGCATACATTAGTTTTTTTGTTTGTTTGTTTTAATCTGAAAACTGGTCTGTCATGCGATATGCTGCTGTCTTTACGGGCATGCAAATATTCTTATGTAGTCGTATTTATTTATTAATTTTAAAGTTATTTTTTAGAAATAGTGAATTATTTTGTAAATAATAATGAACGCAATTACTGCTCTTTGACAGAGAGAGACTTTGGATCCTGGATATTTGACAAGAAACCTCTCTAATGACACTTGCTTTTGCTTTATGTGCGTGCACTCACACGTGGTCACAATGATATAATAAACAGTACACATGTGCTAGGAAGTTGACTGTACGAGAGATGCGCACGCACTGAGAGTGAGTAGACGATTACCCACAATGCACAAGAGAAAAAAACTTTGGCTCAGGTGTGATCATGTGAAGTTCGGCAGACAAAGCGCATTGTGTACTACTCGTATGTCAAGACCTCACTCATTTATTAAGTTTATTAATATTTAATACAAATTTTTGCTTGTCTTGCAAAACACTCACAGACCCAGTTACTTGCAATCCAAGGTTCCACTGTAAAACTCAACATGGCTGAGCACTGACCTCACAAAACCCTTGAACATCCTTGGCATTAACTGGAATGCTGACTGCAGTCCAGGTCTCCTCACTACTGTAAAGTCATCTCGCTAGAATGAGATGGTCCAAAATATATATACTGAATATATATACTGATCAGAAATAACATTAACACCAAATAACATTAACGTATTAACATTGATTATTAATTATAAAAAGTGTTACAATGTACAATGGTGACAGGATCATGGGTGCCCAAGCTGGTCTGATGCCATAGAAAAGCTAATGCTGCACAAATCATTGATAAGAGTCAATAAATAGAAAGGCATCAGAACACCTAATGCACCACCGCCAACCATGCATGGGGCCCAGCAGGCAACAGCTTAAGGCCGCTAACCCAGTCACCAAACTTCCCATATTTCAATCCGATCAAGAACAAATGGGATGCGCTAGACAAAAACTGTCTAATCCATGGAGGCCCCACCCTGCAAATCATTGCACCCAAAGCATCCACTGTTGTATATACAGATCAGTCATATCAGTGCTATCAGTCATAGCATTAAAATGCAAAACATTATGCCCTGTTTTGTGTAGGTACCTGTTGTGACTCTGAGGGATGCTAACCCTGGGGCCTTGACTATACAAGGCATCAGGACATCAGATCCTTTGAGTGCTGTGGATAGGGGTGTGATGCCTCCATGGATTGGACTTGTCTGTCTGGCACATTTATTAGGTGCTTGGCATGTTAACTCTATGTTTTGTTAATGTTATGGCTAATTGGGGTTTATATATACACACATCATCAGCAGTGACTAGTGTGAACAGAGGAATGATGAATAATGTTTTTTTCTTACCACAGAATGACTTTAAAGAAGAAACTAGCAGTCAATGAACTTAGTCTACTTTGTCCAGTCATGACAAATATCTGTCTTTAAGTCTGTGTTTATGTGTGTGTGTTTGTGTGTATTTGTGCACAAAACTTTTCTAAATCATTCACATTACTGCATGGCTTATATAATCCATTGTTCAACAGTGATCACAACCATCTGTCTCTCAGGCTTTCTTCATCTAGTTTGTATTTATTTTACTTTTAAAATAGTCGTATTAGGCAGAAACGAGACAAAATTATATAATAGCCAAAAGCAAAACTTTTGATTTGATTCCAATCATCAAACCAGCAGCTGTAATACAAGACTTCAACAAGGCTTGTCTGGAAAGAAACTACAATCAGTTCTGCTACACAGTCATTACAAGCTTACAGGCAGAGCAGCCCTACAATTTGTGCCTTTAGAACACAACAGCTGTAAGAACTACCCATATTTAAAGATGTTATACATAAGACAAAAGACCCTCTAGTTTAAGTTAAAGGCAACAGTTACTGTAAATCCTGCCACCTACTGATGTCTTCAGGATATCACTCTGCCTGGTCAAATGAAAGTGGCTATTTCAGAAGTGTCAAATTCTTCAGCTGTATCAAAAATGTAACTTTGGAGCAATGGAAAAGATCACGCGGTCTGATGAGTCGGACCCTTGCCGACCCTTATTGCATCGTAAGGGTGTCTAAGGGTAAGAAGGGAGGATCATGAAGCGATGCATGCATCATACATAGTGCGCTGGAAGTGGTGTCATGATCTAGGGTTGCTTCAGTTGTTCAGATTATTATGAGGCAATAAAATGCTACTACCTGCTTGTACTGAATGACCAGGTCATCCCATTAATAGTTTTTTTTCCCCTATTAAATGTACCTGTACAGCTTCATATCAAATCACCAGAATCTTCTTCAGTAAGCTTAAAGAATGAAGAATATTTTGTGTGTCTTTGATACCTCATGGCTACATATCTGAACTTTTCAGTAATATGTAAATAAGTTGTTTTTGCATCCAATCATGGAATTTTCTTTTAAAAACTTGGATTTTTCTTTTTTCCTTTCTTTCTTTCTTTAAAAAAAAAAAAAGGTTCAGGTCAATTTGCCACATGAAAAAGTTTAGTTGTTTTACCATGAAACCATCAAAAGAAAAACAAACAGAAAGACAGACAGGCAGACACACATACACACACGATATGAACTGCACAAACAGCATCTGCTCTCCCATCATCTGCAGTCTGTAGTGCAATTGTTATCTACACATTCTACCTTCCCACAGTATCCTACAGTTTCGACACTTCTCAGAGCCAGGGCATTGGTTGATTAGTGATAGACTTCTTGTTTGCCATGTTGATGGCCCGGGTTCATCAATCAGTGTTTGCGTCAGGAAGGGTATCCAGTGGAACGCATGTGCCAAAATCATATGTGTGGATCAGATGATCTACTGTGGCGACCCCTAATGGGAGCGGCTGAAAGAACAACATTTACCAGATACAGCAGTCAACGTGGCCAACAGACTTTTTGCACAACGTGCCTCGAAGCTGATATTTCAGGAAACAGAAGCAGAGTGTCAAGTCAAAATGGGGATGTATCAAAAAGGGATGCAAATGTAGTGACTAAATCTGGGTATGATTGAAGAACATAAAATGATCCTGATTCAGAGCACAGTCTCACAAAAAGAGCACCCGAATCTGCCAGGCAAAAATATTTCTGTCCAAGTATGGTCAGATTCCAGTGGTCATCTCCAATGTGTGAAGCACCCTGCTCTGCTTGAAATACTGATTTGTACCTTGGCTCACAGAGAGAGCAGTGAGCCATGTCCATATTAGATTGTGAAGTATTTTTCACATTTGTTTCACGATACACGAGTCTTTGGCTTGTTTCATATCCAGTACATCCACAATTTCAGGCCCAAACTTAAATATATGCCAAATAGGCTGCTGTCGCCAGGGCAAAACAGATACAAAAGGATCTCCTAGGCCAAGAAACACAATATTATACATGTCATACATAGAGCGAGGAAGATTTCACAATCAAGTCATTTCAACTTTGAAATCGCAATCCTCAGAAGTGTCTTAAAATAGTATTTAAAAAAAAAATCATGATTAATAAAAAAAGAAACTGCTACATATAGTGAACATTTTAATAAATGAACAATTATTTAAAAAAAAAACAATAAAGACTTTGATTGTTAAAAGTGATCTAATAGGATAAACATTTAGTCTGGTTAGTATGGGAGGAATAAGAGGTATTATTATACATTTTCTTCAAACTAACAGATATATAATCTTTATAATTATCACACCAGGTCAATTTTACGCAGCATACGACTACCAAAGGGTACCAAAATTGGCCGCAGCAAGAGTATAAAACATCTTGCCTTTCTTCCTTCCTTCCTGTTTCTGTGGGTGTGACTCTGAGAGTATGATGGTTAGGGTTACAGCCAGCCCTCTGCTCCCTGAACCTCCTCCTCTGGTTGCTGGAAGCAAAAGAGGGGGAGGGAGACAAAAATCTTTCAGCTGCCTCAGAGGAAACGGAAGGGACGAAACAGAAAACTAATTTCAAAACTTCAAGTCTATGCTCAAGCATTGCTGTCTGGGATCATCCTCTGCTTCCTCTGAGTCTTCTACAGCCTTCTTCTTCAGGAAATTCTACTTTTGATTCTACATTTGGTTCTAATCTCCAGTTGTTTCAGTGGTTGTGGGGGAAAAAAAAAAAAGCCTCCACCCCAAAGAGAAGAAAGACCGCTAATCTACCGCAAGGAGATGTCCCCCCAACCACAGGTGACAAGGAATTTCAAGGAGTTTCTCAAGAGCTTTCTTGGGATTGTACGAATTCTTCAGATCCTCCTGGGAGCTGGTCTTTGGGTCACTGTCGCCACCAGCAAGTATGAGGGCTCTGTTCACTATGTCCTCTTTGTGGCTGTGTTCTTCTGGCTCCTCACACTCGCCCTCTTCTTTATCACTCTGCTGAACAAGCAGGACCTGGTTCCCATCCTAGGAGGAGAGCGATGGTTGTTAACCAACATGATACATGACATTGCTGCAACGTTGCTTTATTTTTCTGCAATCGGCATCATGATCTACAAAACGTCAAAGAACTCCTACTGCAATGTGCCACATTACAAGCACACATGCCTGTACATCGTCTACCTCACTGGCTCTGTGTTTGCCTGCTTGACTGCGGGCGTCTACCTTATCTCAGCCATATACGGATCCTGCAGAAAGTGCCGGGGGGAGCAAACTGTGGTGTAAAAAACTAACATAGGACACATGACGGATGGGGGAGGGACACTTTTCATTCTCGCTGAGAGCCCTGAGAGGGGAGAAAAACAGCCCTTCTCCAGGATGCACACAGCTGGCTTATGGAAAAAGAAAAAAAAAAAAAGATCTTTCATTTTCCCTTCAAGCAGTGGGTTTGATCCCCTTGTCTCAGGCTTCCAGGTTGGTTGATTGTGTATAAAGTAATTTAAAATCATGTATACCTTCAACAGCCACCAAAATATGTATTTTATTTTATGTTTGTATGTTTCTACCTATTCAACAAGTTATGCAACAGAGTTCTATGTCATTTCCTGTTACAATGACAAAACAAGCAGGCTGATATGCCAAGTCTGTAACATTTTCATAAATGTTTGAAATGTTTTATAATGTCATTAAGCCATGTCTTTTTGCGATTGAACGTGCATTAGATGCATGCAGAATAATTTCATGCCAAGAATGTTACTGGCAATATCCTTCGCTTATCATGCACACAGCAACAATGCAATGTAAAATGTCCATTTGCAAGTATTTATATTTCTCACAAAGCAATTGTCAGTCTGAACAAATAATGAATTAAAAAGTTAATGATCACCTGAAAATCTTCTCTGTCAGTAGTGTAGTAAGTAATCTCGGCTGTCCTAGTCAAGTCCAGATAAGGCTAAAAGACAACAGCATTCCAACAGCAACCAGATTGCCTTGGTACACCAGACTGAGCCAACAATTCGATAATTTGGGAAAAATGAGTTTGTTTAATCTTCATATAGTCCAGTGTTAACACAGAGATACTGTATATGATTTTTAGGCTTAAAGGTTTGCTCTTGAACAGAGTTACAGTAAAGGAGAGTTGATATTGCCTCATAAGGGAACTAATGAGGAGTGTGTTATTGCAATCTCTAAATAACGAGTGCACTTCCAAAAAGACATTACAAAGAAATTACATCAGGATGGGCCTTATCTAAGCAGAATTTATGTCCCCTATTCAGTGAACTTCATTTGTTTAATTCACATTTAGTTAAACAATAAATCTTTTTTGACTTGCTTACTAGATATCATATGTACATTTGAGTGAGATGACAGCAATATGTTAATGTCATAAAGGTCTAAGATAAGTGAGCATCTTAAAGTCAGCTACTAATAGCCTAATCGCTGAGGAAGAGGCCCATGATAAACAGGGATCCACACACACACACACACACACACACACACACACACACACACACACACACACACACACACCCACACACACACACACACACACACACACCATTTTTCCATAAAGGCGGCAACAAATGGCAATGTTTTATTGAATTCTTGAAGTATATATAAATTACTCTGTTACTGTATTTTTTTTTGTTGCATGATGTTGATCATAGGAAAGTGTCAAAGGATTCCATTCTTTTTTTTCTCTGCTTGTTACTATGACTCTGCTGAGCATGCCAATAAGCCTCTCACAAAAATTCCAGTGAAGTGGCAAGGCTGTACAATGCAGGGTCTGTTCCACACAGGGTCAGTTATGGCTCCAAACCTCTCAGAATTCACAGCATTTTCATGTACTACGAAAAAGAAAAGTACTTCCTCTTCTTTTTGGCCAGAATTGGCCCAAATTTAACCTTGTAAGCTGCTATAGATAACAAGTTAGAACAAAGTTTAAGCCAGAATAAACTTCAGGCAAAGAGCTCTTTCAGTAGTAGTTATATTAACTGCACAAGCATTTCCTGTAAGTACCCAGACAGCAAATACATCAGTCTCAGTGCTCTGACTTGGGCTAATCCTTTTTGAAACAGAACCAACATTTGCCTCGTGTGATTCATTAAACAACAACAAAAATCACATATTAACATTTCTATATTCTATATTCTGATTATACGGAGCTAATAGCAGATTAGAAATAATGCTTTTCTATTACTGGGGTCATTTGATGTCTTGTAGTCAATAATAATAAAATGATCATTCATTGCAAGTTACGTTTAAGTGTTTCCAGAACAAGTACTACACCCCTCCACATATTTGCACCTCCTAAATGGATATGAACAGTGTGATCCACACAGCTATTTCACAGCTATTGCGAAATCCCAAGATGAATATCTCAGCAGTGTTCATCATACATTTGCATCGTGATGGTCTACATTTCTGCAGGACAGCTGCTGATGAATAAGCCCTCACTAGTAGCCCTCCACCCTGAGTAATAGTTTATCCGGCAGTGCTTCGATGAGATCAGAGCTGCACATGTGGACCCCGCCAAGGCAGCACTAACCACACGCTCCACACTGTGCTGAGATCCACATTCTTCCAAGTGACGCACCCTTGCACACAGTACAGGATAACATACACTGAGCTTGAGAAAACAACTTCAAAAACAATGAACTTCAAAGGGGGCCAGAGCACTAGTCAAGCCTTTTAATAGACATCATTTTTTTTTATATAACTGAAGACTACACTTATAAGCATTCCTCCCACTCCTGCTGTGTAAGTATAGAATCAGTAAGGTTGATTAATGTTTCTATGTTAGTGTACTATAATCCTGCCGTAGTGTTTAATTTTTCACTGCTCATTATTATAAAGAACACAACATTTTTATTTAGAAGCTTTCTGAGGAAAGAGGAAAATGACTTCCTGTTTCTTAGGTACCATATTTCGGTTAAATATGGTAGAGGGAAGGACAATTTGTGGGTTGGACATGCTATTTATAATATTCTGGAAATACCAAGACTACTTATTTTTGCTGCCAGCCTGTAGCAGATGGCAGAAATGTGTTATTGATTCCAGGAACAGTTTGCCAATTGTACTTTGTGTGCAACGTGCTATGAGAAAAAGAACTGAGCGTAGATCTGTATTTGCCAACTTTCTGTTACACCAACATTCACAGTGATTTCACCTTGTTTTTCCACACTTTTAAGCACTGCCATGGGAGCTTCAAACAGATGTTTGTAATTAAGTAAACATAGGGAATCTGAATCACTAAGCCACCGGAAGGGAAATAGTAGTAAAGTAAGCATGTTTGTGGAACGAATGTATAGTTAAAAACATGTCAGAATATTTGATGATGGGCCTCTGAGTGACGCAGTGGTAAAGCGCTCGCCCTATCATCCGGAGATCGATAGTTAAATTCCCGGGTGATGCTGTAACCTCTCGCAGCCGGAGGCCTAGAGAGAGCTGATTGGCCGAGCTCTCTCACAAGGGAGGGATGAGAGGTACATAGTGCTCCCGCATTAATCACGACTCTACAGCCAATCAGGGGCGTCTGTGAGCTCGCGCAAGCGGAAGGAGCGGATAGCGCTGTCCTCCAAGTGTGTGACTCCGCCCCCAACGGTGCGTGAGCGAGCAGTTCGAAAAGATGCGGTCAGCTGGCGTCACATGGTTCGGAGGAAACACGTGATAGTCTTCGGCCCTCCCGGCTGTGTGGAAGTAGTAGGCTTAATGTGGGAGCACCCTAGTGACCGGGAGGAATTGGACACGACTAAATTAGGGAGAAAATCAGGGGGAAAAAAAAGAATATTTGATGATGATTTCTATGAAACCTGTCCTGGCTGTAAGCATTAAGATGCAAAGTTATCATGTTGGAACACACACACACACACGCACACACGCACGCACGCACGCACGCACACACACGCACGCACGCACACACGCACACACACACACACACGTGTAACTTATTATTATTATTATTATTATTATTATTATTATTATTATTATTACCACAATAACTACTACTACTACTACGCTGCTATCACATTATTGACTCACTAAAGATCAAATAAAACTAGCTCTGACCGTTTCAAACCCTCCAAAACTTTAAGAAATAAAGCAAAATGGGATGTGTTGTTACAGAAAAAGAATAAACTTGTGTGATGCTATTAATCTAAATTTACAGTAACTATTAAATGAATGACACGTCACACTTGAACTGTTGCTCATTTCACTATCTAGCCTATTGTCTCTCTCACAGCTTGCAGCATGTTCTGTCGGTCTGGCAATCTTAAGAATTTTTCAATTATGTGTCGGGGTGCTTTCTCCTTCGTGTTTTTTTTTTTTTCAAGGCCAGAAGAAAAGATAAGATTGTTTGTTTGTCATTCAGGACTAAAAATGTGCAGCATCTCTATCCTCGACTATTTACAGGTAGTGTTAGTTCTCAGAGATCTGTTTTAACAATGAGTATATGGTAGCATTGGGAGCATTGTTCTATGCCATTAGAGCTCTGACACTATCATGCTCTTGTGCCTCTACCATGCTCTGGCATCTTCAGGATGTCAACCAGGAATGACTCCAATTGTTTTGGAGGATAGGAACAATAAATATAGTCCACTTGAACAGGTGACATATACAATTATGAAATAAAGGTGATTGAACACTACATTCTCTTAATCTCCATCTTTGATTTTTGAAGGTGAATTAAGGTTGATTGTGGGTTAAGGTCATATAAATTGTTAAAGAATAATTAATCAATGTTGGGCAAGGTTTCTTGGCTGCATTTTGCTCTTGGAGGTGTAGCAGTGTTGAACAAAACAGGGTTGTTCATTTTAGCATAGAATCAAATACTTCAATTGTGGTTACCCAGCATCCATGTGATTCATGAATACATTAAGGATTTTCTACTGATTTGCTTACTTTCAAGAAAAAAAGGAAATTGCAGTGCATAATTTGTGCAACAGGGATACACTTTTAAAACGATCTCATCTGTCAATATGACAATATCTCTACAAATAACGGAAAAAGAATGAGGAAACTGTTTTTTCTTTGATTTTAAGAAAAAAGTTATGATGCAACTTTCTCCTGAGAATGTGACTTATCTGAAATTTGCAAATAGGCTTGTGAACCCCCCCATCTATATTTATTGCTTTTAAATACATTTTACTCTACATTATATACTGTACATATTTGTAAGGAATGAGCTTCAAATGACACCGCAATCATTGAATATATTCCATAATATACTGTGAGTGTGTGGTATTACTCTGGGTTTTACACCATGTGTACTTACACTGTTGCACCCTAGATACCCATCAGAGGGCATCCAAGATCCACATTATTGAAGAATGGCACTCTTAATACCTATCTCATGGTAGTCATGGTCATTGAGCATTTGCTTCACGTACACTTTCTGTAGCTGAATGTTTGTAATTGAAACATAATTCATGTCATCATCATCATCATCATCATCGTCGTCGTCATCATCATCATCATCATCATCATCATCATCATCATCTTTATTATTATTGGGTAAGCAATTTTAATTCAAGCCACAGGAAGACTTTACAAAGTTGTAAGTCAGCGCTTATGTTATAAAAAAAAGTTTTTTTTTTTACATCAAAATAAATGACCCTCCTGGGGAGCCTAACCCAACCTCCAACAAATGTTTTGGATAACCAGAAAGAGTGTAATGGCCAAATACCTCAGAGGATGTTGTAATGTTCAAGTTTTTCTCAAATTAAATGCACATGCATTTTTATGTAACATTGTGATTTCTTTCTTTCTTTCTTTCTGTCTGTCTGTCGATCTGCCCCCCCTCCCCCTCCCCCTCTTAAAACAGTCAGCTTTTCTCAGGCCTAACCTTAAGCATAACTACATAACCTTTTATGGGTATTATATTTAAAATCTTATTTCAAAAAGGTCCATGTGTGTGTTTTTTAAATGTCTCAGTGTTTTGCTAGAAATTGTTCTCTTACATCATGGTCAAAGTAGATCAGCATAGCATGTTCCCACATAAATATGAATCGTCCAATTACCAAAACAGTTTTTTTATATTCAGGTTTTTAATAAGGTTTGTTATCATCACTGATAACCTGTATAATAGTTACTACTCCGTTACATTCACCATCATTATAAAACTTTATTTCTTTGTTACTTAGCTTTCTATTTCTCAATACAAAATTGATTATGAAGATTCCTGACAGCTCGTCTTCCATTTCATTTCTGGTTATTTCCCAGTGTTGCATCTGTCTGCACCCCACCACTCAATTCAAATCATCGCACATAAATAACTGTCTAAGAGAAAACCTCAAGGTAATACACTCCAAAATGCAATTTTAAGTACATTATACAGGGCCGCAAAAAAGTATTTGCCCCCTTCTTGTGTTTTTTTTTCCATCATCAAACAAAATTGAACATTACACAAATATAACTCAAGCACATATAAAAATGCAGTTTTCAAATGATTATCTCATTTGTTAAGGGCAAAGAAATGCCCAAACCTACCTACCTAAGTGAAAATGTTTGTATTATTTTTGATCAACATTGGTTTTTCACCTTGGAACTGTCCTATGAATGCATTTTTGCCCAGTCTCTTTCTTATTGTTGAAACATGACTGATTAACTGAGGCAAGTGAGGCCTGCAGTTATTTAGATGTTGTTCTGGGTTCTTTTATGAGCTCCTGGATGAGTTGTCGTTGTGCTCTTGGAGTAATTTTGTCAAGCCAGCCACTCCTGGGAAGGTTCACGACTGTTTTCTCTATTTGTGGATAATGGATTCCTGCAGTCCCAATTGGGGGCAGTTACTTTTTCACATAGGGACAAGTAGGTTTGGACAGGTTTTCCCTTAAAAAATGAAATCATCTGCAGTTTGTATTTACTCAGGTAATCTTTGTGTACTATATACTTATATTACACAATTAAAAAAAGTTAAAGATAGAAGCAAAATCAACAGGAGGCCCATGAATTAAACACCTACTACAGTACATTTCATTACATGGAATAATTTGGAAAAGTCTTTGTGCAAATAACAACCTGGACAAATGCTTCATGCATCATAAGTTAACTACTATGTTAATTACACTATACTGCAAGCTTGTGGTTATACTGAATATTGGCAAGGCTGTAATTCAACTATAGGTACAAAAACCACAGCCACACTAATATTCTGTATAACCACAAGGTTGCAGGGGCAATATTGTTTTTACACAACACTTATTATAAACAGGTGACATTAACAGGGATATTTCAGACATGGTATGGCCTATTATTCTGTTTATTTTATGTGTTAAGGAAATAGATCACAAAGAAGCTACGCTATTTAAAAAAAAAAAAAAAAATTCTTTGTAAATCAGCTAGCTAGCTCACAATGCTTTATACATTCCCCTTTGTGGTGAAACTGGCTTCCCTTCTTTCTTTTAATTTTTATCTGACAAGCTTTCATATTTCAATTCAAAACTATATTAATGCAGAATATATCATTTGCGTGTCCACTGAATTTTTTTGTAGTAACTATTTCAAGCTAAGAAATGTAATGTTTTTGGCATGCACAGATGAGCAGAGAGATACTCATAGTGAAACTCAATGTTTTGGTCTACTTTCAGTTAGACCAGTGTTTATTGTTAGACTAGTGGAAAAAATGATCTCTTCTGCAGTAGTCATTTGTGGCATAACTGCATATGTTTGATTTACAAAAGTTTACTGAACCTAAGTATCCGTAACTTCAATATTAGCTAAACTCAATTAGATACTCTGCTACCAAGCCTTGCCATTTATTACAGGCATTAATTATGTTGGAATTAGTGTGGTAATTATATTGTGGAGCAAAATGCATTAGCTATTGTACCTGAAATAATAAAAATAATAATTATTACATTTTCCACATTCAGATAGTTTCACATAATTGCTATTTACACAATAGCTAATTACTCAAAAATCTATTCACATTTTCAGGGCAATGTAGAAATGTAAGTCCAAACCTTAATGAAGGTGGCAAGAAAAGGTTATAACATTATTGTGTGCATGTATTACAGTTATACATATTTTTAACCTTCCTCAGACACAATTACATCTGAAGCTTTAAAAGTCGTCATCTTACAGTCCTGCAGCCATTAAGAACTGTAATAAACAGATAAACAGATGAGTGCTCTCTCTGTGACATAGCACTTCTTCACCTGCCTGTTGCCCCTGGCAAAGCATGCATGTTCAGAGCCTGCTGGTGGGCATATGGGCCTGTGTGGGGGCCTAGGGAATCATTCATCCGACGAGATGGCTCAGGCCAGAGTTTAGCACAAAATATCATGAGCAGATGGACATGTCTGACATTTAGCAACTAGAAAACAGGGAAATAGGGACTTTTGTGTGAGGGTGAAGCAATAGAACACTGTTACTTGCACATTACTAAAAATGATAGCAACGTAAGACTTTTATTTTTATGTGTGATTTTATTTCATGTCATATTTTCACTGGTTTCTCTAAAAAGATTTGCAACGCAATGTTTTATTTTTATATACAGTCATCCATCCATCCATCATCTGTACATAAAATAATATGTAGGATCACCAAGGGCCTGTTGTCTATCCCAGAAACTTTGGGCACTGGATGTGGATGGGGTGTCACATGAGTACACATGCAAGTGAACACGTGAGGTTTCTTGTTGAAGACCCAGAATCTCTGTCAGAAAGCAGTGATTCCGTTAGAGTGTGTGTGTGTGTGTGTGTGTGTGTGTGTGTGTGTGTGTGTGTGTGTGTGTGTGTGCGCGCACACGCGTGTCATTAGAGATGTTCCTTGTTAACGCAGTTTTCCGACAGAACAGTGTTTACTTTAGTGTTCCCTTAGTTATCCAGCATGCTTCTGGAACAAATCATGATAGCATAAAAATACATACATTACAGTATACATTATATAAAGTATATACACACATACATGCAGTTTACGCTGTGTGTACATAAGTTTAAGTATTTTGATTAGGGGAATTGTTAAACTAATATGTCTATCCTGAAGTGTTTTAAGTTGCTGAGCTATTGTTTTGCAGAGCCGGATGCAGAAATATTAGAATGAGGGAAATGACAAATTCTGTTCCTTTGCCAGATATAGAGGATCATTAGAGCATGTACTGACAGGACTGTTTGAACCTGCTGCCCTTGCATTTGTTGTGTATGCATTTAAATATATTAACAGGAATTTACAAAACAAATATCAGGGTGTGACATGTTGCATGCCGTTACATAAAGAGTGAGGTTTGCTTCAAGCAAGTTTCTGTCCATATATCACAGAACTGTGCCAAATGCCCTCTTAGTGCAGCACAGAATAATTAACTTAAACCAAATGAGTACAGATTTGGGGCATGCTTTGCAGAGAAGGGAGAACCTTCTTCTTAATGAAGGTTATTGACTGAGGCATTTGCTTAGAGCAAAAACTGAGCCGGCAAATACAGAGTCAGCCAAAAAAAAAAAAAAAATTCAGGAAAATAAAAACTTGTATAAATATTTTAATACTAAAATGTATTGCTATGTGTTATCTATTGATATACACTACCGCTCAAAAGTTTGGGATCGCTTGCACATTTCTTTGTTATTTGTTTAGTGATCTATTTTCTAACAATACTGGGGATTTCAAAACTGTGAAATAACATATATGGAATTAGGTAATTATGTAACAGCAACAACAAGAACAGTAACTTTAAGAGACAGAGGCCTTTCTGGAACAGGTCTTGTAAGAACAGTATGGTCAAGTGCATTTGCAAAACTCATCCAGCACCATGATGAAACTGACATCAAGACCATCCCAGGAAAGCAAGACCAAAACTTACCTCGGCTGCAGAGGAGACGTTCATTTAGAGTTACCAGCCTCAAAACTAACCAATTAACAGCAAATCAGATTAGATTTGTTCTGAGGGCTTTACAGTTCAGGAGTGGCATATACAGATCTCAACATTAACTGTACATAGGAGATTATTGCATATTTTGGATGGCTTCGAAACTGCTTTACAATGTAGAAATAAATAAAAATCAAAAACAACCATGGAGTTAGAAAGTGATCCCAAACTTTTGAGCGATATTATATATGATAATATTATAAATATAATATTAATATAATATACATCATACTATTTTTCTTGTTGCTTAAGTGAAAATAAGGCTGGAATGTTTTTCATTCCCAACCACAAAAAGGTATATTTTAACTTCTTGTTACTTCATTAATCCACCTATGGAATAAACTGACAGATTTTGAAGAATTATACATTGGAAATGGGTCATTACTTGGATCCTCAGCATCACCCACATCAGTCACTTCATCCGTGGAAAAAGTTAGAAAATTTAATTTTTACTCTTCACCTAACTATTTATTCTTTATGTGCTTCATTGATAATCTAATTAGTAATTGATAAAATGTAGCCTATTGAATAATTATTCATTTTTATTTATTAAGACATTTCATTTTAACACTAGCCTGAATTCACTATACCAGAATTCCAGTGGGTGAACATTTTGCATACAGAGGATATAAATGTTTTAAATGGTTGCACAGCCCTTTAAACGGGGTTATGAAACTGTGCTCAGAATTAATCAAACTCATGCTCAAAATTAATTAGCATACACCCGACATAAAAGAAATTCACCTTGCAACCCCATAACATCAAAGTCCAAGTGAACTGAAAGTCAAATTTAGAACATGAAATCTAACATTTTGAACTGGCTCAATTAGTTCCCAGATATACGTGTTCAAAAAGAAAACCTGTGGAATTACTTGCAAGGAAGCATGAAGTAAAATCAACAAGTAAAGACATGCTAAGTTCTAGCATGATTCTTAGTCAAAAAGATGACGTGCTATATCACAACAAAGGATGCTTGACCAAAGTATTAGTAAGGTGTGTGCACACTTACTATTGGAACTTTTCTATTTCTTATACTGTACCTCCTAGATGTTTATTTGTTTACAGTATATCACATTAAAGGAGAAAATAGATCTTTCCATGACAAATACTGGTGGTTTTAGCAAGATTGTGCAGACGTTCTATATCTACATCATACCAGGTTGACCGTTCCTTCTTTATACTTTATGGAAGATTCCAGAAATTAATGTAGTGACTCTTCTGGAAGCTTCTAATTGGACAACTGGTCTCCTGGTAAAGCCTCTAGTCCCCCAGCACCCCCCCCACACACACACACACCCCACGAGCCTGTATACAAGATTCCTGCTAATGGACGCAACGATGAGTGAGTGAGTGAGTGAGTGAGTGGCCAACTATGTATAATAAATAGGGGTTAAATTGAAGGATGTCTGCAGTTGGAAGGGAGTCTAATTTTAGTGCCTTTTTAATTTTCATGATATTAAAAATGAACTCTGCTAAGGAAAAGAAAAAAAAAAGTCACATACTCTAATATTTCATTGGATTGTCTTTTGCTTTGACTACGGCCATTGGATCATTTTGATCAGCTTATGCAATCAGAAAATTTATTTCCATCCAGAGTTCCATTATATTTTCTCCAAGATTTTGTAACGATGACGGGAGTTGCGCCTCTGTGTAAAGTTTTCTCCAGCACATCCCAAAGATTTTCAATAGCGTTAAGGTCTTGACTCTGGTAGCCAATCCATGAGTGAAAATTATGTCTCAAGCTCCCAGAACCACACGTACTCAATTTGAGCCAGAAGAATCATGATGTCATCATCTTGGAATATGCCCATGCCACATGGTAGGGTAGAGTTGATTCTGTATTTTACATGCCAAGACAGCAGAGAGTATCCGGTGTGTATTGTCATCGAAGGAGGCATGCGAGAAGGGAGCTGAGTGCTTTGGGTTGTAGACATTGACCATCAGCCTTGTTGACGTGAGGACCTGGCTGCAACAGCCTGGAAGGAGACGCTGTGACTGAATCCACCTGTACAGATACAATGTCAGAACAAATCGGCAGGGCACAGGGAAGCTTCTCTACCCGTAAATGTCTGAGTATCTCCTGATCGACTATAGTGTTCTGGACTGTGTGTGTGGTCTATGACAATTAGCCTAAGGCTATTGATTCCCTGTTTCTCCCTGTCCTGAGGTTGCTTTGGTGTCTCAGCGTTTCCCAGGAGCTGGACAGTGGGAACTATGGACCTCTCGGAGTGGAGTGGAAAACATGGAGACCTTTTTTCTTTTTTTCTCTCTAGTTGGAGAGTCTTTTTTGGACTTCTAGTATCTTTTGACGTTTTATGATTTATGGGTTATTTATATCCCAACATCTATTTTAATCTTTTAACTTAAGATTGTTTTAGCATTTTTTTCTTGCCCTTTAAGAAATGTCAATTTCCCTTTTTTTTGGTAATCAATTCCAATCTGATTCAAAGAACCTAGTGATGAGTCATTCTTTTTTGATTGTGTTTTATCCACTGGTGTAATCGTCAATCTACATTTGAGATATTTCAGCCTTCGCATTACACCCGTGGGACCTGTTGAGTCTTCCAGTCCCTTCAGTTCTCTTCGCATTGTGCATGTGGAAGAGCTCTTATTTTCATTATTAAACATGGCTTTGAGTTCTTTTTTTTTTTTTTTTAACTATTTGAGTTCATTAAGTCTTTAAGAGACCTCCTACCACACTCATTCAGCATGTTTCTCACACTTTTCCCTCAATAATTTGACCCTTCAAACATCTTTGTGATGACCACAGGATATGTCTTCTGACATGGTTCTGACAATTTCAAACTGTTGCTTCACCTGGGCAACCAATGCAACAGAACTACCAGTACAAATGACCAAAAAGTTTAGTTGTCACTAGTTATTATGCTGGTTATACTGTTGGTCAAATATAGCAGTTGGTGATGAGAACTTTATTTCCAAACATATGAATGTCTGCCTAAAACAATGTTGTCCGCATTTAAGAAATTTTAAGGAACATCCTTATAAACAAGTCTTTACATGAACCTGAGCATGAATTGGAATGGATACCAGGATAAAAGTTTGTGCCAATAAAGTCAGAAGAACACATATTGTTGTGGCTGAATCAGGATGTAAGGCAGAGATCTTCAGCCCCAGTCTTATATTCAGAAGTATAGACAGTGAACTTTAATTTCACAGGTCCTCCCTTTACAACAACCCGTTCTAAATTCCACATTGCAGTACTGTCAGCACATGAATACCTTTTCTGGAGCTAAACAGAAAACAGTTTCTTTAGCCAATTAGTCTTATACAAAAGCCTAAGCTTATGATAAATGTGCATCATGTCTCACAATTGGATGTTTCTGTGGTTAGTGGATGCGTAATGTGCAAAATGTGTTTTTATTTTGTTTTGCATGGTGCTGTGGATGGAAGAGTGGGGTCTCCGTGGATCAGACTTGTTTGTCTGGAGCATCCCATGGATGGGATGAGACTGGACAGGCTGGCCTTTTGCTCCCCACAGGCATAAATGAGCCATGGCTGCCCATGATCCTGTCACCAGTTTACTGTTCAGTTCACAGTAAACAAAAAAAAAAGACAAAGCTTTTTGAAAACCTTTGAGAATTAAAGTCTGATGTTGATTCATCTCAGTCTAAAGCCTCAGTTTCTAGTTAATATAGCACAATCCACAGCACCAGCTGCTCTGAAATCAAAATGAGGGTCATGCCTTAGATCTGTCCTCCAATTTCCAGTGTATGAAAAAATTAGCAGTTCATTCTACTTTTGCTGTTTTACCTCCTACCTGAGAATAAGGTACAGCACTAAAGATACTTAATCTGTGCTTTTGAAAAAAAAAAAAAAACTTTTATAGTAGTTTTAAAATCCACTCACATTGCTCTTATACAGTTTTATAATGCAACAAAATGACCAGTAAACATGGAGAACAATATGTTTCGGTTCATTACCTATGTCTGTTGCATTTTTTTTATATCTTGATACAGTAGATTGTCTTATCTCCTATGATACCATATATTTTCAGAATTCATGAACTGAACTGAATGACTGGCATTTCAGGATCAAAAGAAAGTTTATATATAAGGCAGGTAAGGCAGGCAGATGCATCATCCACACGGAGTAGTGCAATTTAAAACACGTCTAGAAGATGGAGGTAACGCCCATCAGAGTCTCATGAGAAAAAGAAATTAAAAAATAGAAACAAGGGCTGGATTTCTTATGGGCTGTCTTATTTTGGGGGTGCAGTCAAAAAATCTTTAACACTCTTTCATGTCAGTACAACATAATATATTATGATATTGCAATGAAATGTAGTTATAATATCCTTTGTACACATTAAATTATGTTGAATGAAATACATTAGTCATGTGATCCTGTACAGGATAAGCCCTACTCAGGAATGGGGTGCTGGTATTTTCTAATGAATTGGACTGATGGCTTTCCAAAAAATCCTGTTTTTTTTTTTTTTTAATTCTGATTTTTGGTCCAATGGAAGAATGAGACATGTTGCATCAAATTGCTTAAAAAAAAGTAAATAAAAAAATTACACATATATCACCTTTAAAATTGGCCTTAAACTTGCTCCCAGAGTGTACATGGACTGAATCATACACAAAAAATACAAATATTTTCAGATTACAAACTTCAGCCAGGCTTCCTGAGTGCTCCAAACAAGAATGAAGAATGAAAGACAAGATTGCTCCAGTCGTTTGGGGGATTGTTTGGGACCTGACACAAAAACGGATTTTCCTTTTCAGCATAGAAAACAAGTCTACAATCTTGCTACCAAACAACTTTAAAAGAACTGCTCCCAATTTTCAGACTACACAGCAAATTGAAAGCTTCTCTCAAATGGTCAAAAAAGTAGAGGAGTAGCCCCAAAGGTTCATGAGATATCCGCCGCAGAAGCAGGACTGTGCATTTCCATACAAGTTTACGGGAAACTTAAGCTGCTAAATAATGTGTCTGTGCAGCAGAGAGCCATCATGTTACATTGTCTGTGTGTGAGTCAGGGCCGTTACTAGGCTAAACCATGCTCCCTCCTCTCTCTCTCTCTCTCTCTCTCTCTCTCTCTCTCTCTCTCTCTCTCACACACACACACACACACACACACACACACACACACACACACACACATATACAAACACAGCCATCGGCCAGGATTTAGCCTCATATCTAAGGAACCAAATGGGGAATTACTGAGCTGCTTCCACCATTTTTCTCAGGAAAGGCAGTTTCAACATTGCTTCACATTCTCTCAAGGAATTCTCTAGTTGATCCTACAATGCATTCAAACACTTAAATCTTTTTAATGGAATTATATATTTCCTCTTTATAAAATTATTTTATTATATATTAATGAGAATTATTCTTAATGAAAAAAAAATCTAATTTCAATCTAATAATAATCATTTAAGTCTATTAATAGCAAAGTTTAATCACAAATTTTTAGGATTGCAATTGTTAACATATGTTGTTAATCTTTCGGCTGCTCCCGTCAAGGGGTCGCCACAGCAGACCATCCGATCCACTCAACCACTTGGCACAGGTTTTACGCCAGATGCCCTTCTTGACACAACTTTCCCATTTTATCCAGGCTTGGGACCAGCACTGCATCCAGTGGATGGGCTTTGGGCATTGGGTGGGATTCAAACCTGGGCTTTCTGCAAGAGAAATACCGCTGAGCCAATATTACACAATGTTTTCATTGGTTGTGCAATGTTTGTAGTGGCGCAGTGGCTTAGTGGTTAGCACGGTCACCTTGCACGTCCAGTTCTCCCCTTGCTTGAAGGGTTTCCTCCGGGTACTCCAGTTTTCTCCCACAGTCCAAAGACATGCAGATTAGGCTAATTGGTGTTCCCAAATTGCCCGTAGTGTGTGAATGAGTGTGTGAATGTTGACCAATTATGGTCATCCTTTAGCCTCTACGGTCCCTAGTTGGTCTACAGAGGTTACAGAGGTTCCTAGATGGATGGATGGAGATGTTTCTATTTTTAAGTCATGGACAAGCGTTTATCATGGATAAGCATTTCACTGCATATCACAATATATATGATTCTGTATGTGACAAATGGGATTTGAATTTGAATGGGATTTGAATAATGCTGTCCTTTTAAGATCTTTACCACTGGAAAATCCTGGGGATTTTGCTTTTTCTTGGGGTGTGTGGTGTGGCACTGAGGTGTTAACAGTCCATGGCTTTTGTGCTCGCCCTATCATGCGGAGATCACGAGTTTGATTCCTGGGTGATGCTGTAGCCGGAGGCCTAGAGAAAGCTGATTAGCTGAGCTCCCTCAGAGGGGAGGGATGAGAGGTCCTTAGTGCTCTCCCATTAATTATGGCTCTACAGTCAATCAGGGGAGTCTGTGTACGCTCACGCAAGTGGAAGGAGTGGATAGCGCTGTCCTCCGAGTGTGTTAAGCCGCCCCCAAAAGTGTGTGAGCAAGCAGTTTGAAAAGATGTGGTTGCTGGCGCCACATGGTTTGGAGGACAACACTTTATGCAGAAATGCTCATGAAAAAAGTAGGTTATTGTATTTTTGGACAATTTTGTGGAGTGTTTTGGTCTCACAGATTCTATTTATGATCTCACAGGCTCCTTAACTTATTTTAAATGTGAAACACAGGAAGCAATAATCTTATGTCTCTTCTGGCCATGCCAGGTGGGTGATAGCTGATTCATCATCATTGGTAGGGTTAACTGCAAGTGACCTTCTCAGTATTACTCTACTGTGAAGCAGAATATGAAAATCCATATTATGAGACAGAGTGGAAATTCAGTTGTGCCCTAATATTCCTGGAAACCATGCATTCTTGAGGGGACCATTAAACTGATGTAGAGGTCTTGTCTCAGGGTGAGTTGAGGGATCACATAAAACCACAATGAGCTGTAATAAAATATCTCAGGTCGATGACTAAAGCTAAAGTTTTATAAGTGTACAAACATTAACAACAGCAGCAACAACAACATTTTAACTGGCCTCAAAAGCTTGCAACATTGCCAAGATGGTAACATTTCATCAGCAAAGTTCATACAGCATATGGAAACTCCTGTACCATAACACTCATGTGCTTGTTGAAAAACCCACTGAAGTGTTTTTCCTCCTTTGCTTCTATAACAGCATCCACTCTTCTATCTGCGAAGATTTCTGCTCATTCAACAGCAAGTGTGTTAGTGAGGGTGGGCACTGATGATTGGCTAGAAGGCTTGACATGCATAATTCATCCCAAAGTTACTCACTAGAGTTAAGGTCATGGTCTGTGCAGGAAACTTGGGTTTTTCCACATTTTTTTTTTTTTGTGTGTCTTTATGGGTCTTTTGTGCACATGGTGTTGGAATGCTGCATCAGGTTGTTGATGCCGAGTTCCAGTATAAAGGGAACTTGTTATGCTACAACATACAAAGATAGATTTCTAAAATATTGTGTGCTTCTAACTTTATGATAAAAGCTTGGAGAAGGGCAATATATGAATGTAATGATTAGGTGTTCACATATAGTGTATGTAGAATGGATAATGATGTCTATATCTGTGATGAAATGCTTCTAAAATAAATAAATAAATAAATAAATAAAATGAATGCCTGTTGGGATTTTTAACATCTTTTTAACATTTTTAACAACTTTAAAATATTAGTTTTTAAAACCTTTGTTATTCAACGAAACCATGCACAAAATATTAGCCAGTGCTTCTTGCTTTATTTGGAAAAAAAAATGTTTCTCATAACTGCAAAAGTGGAGTTACTGTATCTCATCTCAAATGTTCATATAATTTGGCAAACTATGTTTGCTGAGATTTTGCTGTTGGCCTAAAAAAAAAAGCTGAGACTGCAGTTGGCACAGGTTCACCAAAACTGGATAGTTTAAGATAGAAAAAAAACATAGTCTGGTATGATGTCCAGATGGTGGAAATGGTGCAGAGAAGGTTCTCTCTCTCTCTCTCTCTCTCTCTCTCTCTCTCTCTCTCTCTCATTTTTTTTGGGTACACTCTTGTTCGGTTACTGTGACTGGATCAAATTTTCTCTTTACCAACATGAAGCTTGGTGATGCATACTGTACATGCCTCAAAATCAATGTATTCCATCATAACACTGTTTAAAGTTCTCACCCAACAAGATCGCTTTGTCACTTATAACAAAATAACTAAACACAATAACAATATGTGGCATTGCCAGCTGCATACCTTTGTTTACATAGACCCTAATGACCAATATAAAATAAGACTGACCCTTCATTGCTGTCTGTAGTATAATCAATAATGCAGGTATAGAATATGCTTTTTGCTATATTTATAGTTTCCTTCAACTTACAAAATGAAACTGCATTTACAATACCATATTATCAAAATGAGCAAAACAGTATATACAGAATACTTGGTGAACATGTACATCATTTCTGGCCTGTGAAGTTCTCTGAATTGGGCCAAATATTTTGATCAATAGACACACCTTATGTTCTCTCTTCCCATACACCTGGACAAACTCTTCCAATGCCTCATCCATCCCTGACAGTCTTTCACACATATTTCGTGGCACACAGCCTTCATTGCATGTGGAATCTGGTCATATACATTTCCACCTGAAATGGTGAGTAAGGTGGAAGGAAATTTGAGATCATCCTTGCATGTGCTTCAAACTTCAAATTTGAGGTCACGGGCATGGTGAAATGCCACACTATCCCAGATGATGACAAATGATGGCACACAAAAGGTTCTGGAGGCTTTGTTCTAATTACAGTACTATCGTAAAATTCTACTCAGTCATGTGCCCTTGCATGATGCCAAATTTTACCCGCTGGTTTGCTAGAATATTTGCACAATAGATGCTACTGATAAGCATGACAGCCTTGCTGCCCCCTCAGTACAGCCACTCTCATGGAGAGATTTATCACATGAACAATTATAGTAGTAAAAAATTGCTTGCAGATACTGTACATAGAGGTTTTTTTGGTGGTTGTGTGTGAAAGATTGAATGTAATTTATCACAGTAATGACCAAGAAAATGGTTCACAGTTTAGTCCACACAGAATGCTGTTGCAAAGAGTTTTGAAAAAGCTAACCCAATACAAGCAATTACTGATTTAATGTCACAGCCTATATAAGTACTGATCAAGTCACCCATCTTCTAATTACTTCTTTCAGCATGAAAATACATTGATCAGTCACAACACCACTGCAAGGTAAACTGAATAACATTGATTAACGGTTATATACCAGTAAACTGGTGAATGGATTATGGACACCCAAAGCTCATCTATGACTGTGTGGACCAAATGCTAGTAATTCTGTTCCCACAGAAAAGTTAATGTACTGTAGCATAAATTGATAAAAAAAGAAGAAATCAATGCTGGCCATAACAGAAAGGTATCAAAACACAAAATGCATCATGGTCTGCTTCATCTGGGGCTTAGCAGGCAAAGAGATTAAAGTTGTTAATCCATACCTCAAAGAGCGAGAGGTGCCCTGGTGGCTCAATATTGGGCTATTTTTCCCATAATGTTATAGCTGATCGGTGTAAAAGCAAAAGTCATATCAAACTAATGTCATAAACATGGCAATGTGTTAATGTTCTTTACGAGCCTTTCCATATACCAGGACACCTTTGGGACATGGTAGAACAGGTGATTCATCATGAAAGGAAAATATTCAGGAAGTATGTGATGTAATCGTGTCAACATGGAACAGAATCTCATAGAAATGTTTCCAACATATTGTGAAATCCATGCCATGAGAAAGTGAAGATATTTTGAGAGCCCTATCTAATATTAGTATAGTGTTCACCGAATGAGTGTATGTGGCTGGAAACCGAATGTCAATTGTTGATTGGCCGAATGTGAATTGTTGAATGGCTTTGTCATAATTTAAAGTTTTAATTAAGTAAAGGGTGGAAAATTCTTACAGAGCATACTTTTTAAGAAGATGAAGTATGACTAAACACATTCCTGGTGCTCTTCCAGGTTAGACAGGGACACATTTAATGCTATAGTATTCAAATCATTTATTTTACTCTCCCTACAAATCTCCTCCCATGGTAAAGAAAAAATCTCCTCCCATGGTATTTGTAAGAGTTTTACATTTCTGCCAATATTGTTTCTCTGATATAATTTTTGTTTCCTTATTTGTTGCTTAATGTTTTGGAGGAAAGCAAAGTTCCACTGGAATTCTCAGTTGAATAAAGCATGCATTACAAGCATGGTGCCCATTTGACTGAAAAATAGGCAGTGCATTCTTTACTGTGACCAATCACTTTTAGTTGAAATCACTTGTCACCTCACTCCCTGGGCTGCTGTGTTTTGTACTAAAAGTATTGGAGAAAACGATAAGATTTATAAGGCAGCTCTAAAATAAAGCTTTTCGCTTCAAACAGCAGTAAAAATGCAAGCTTTTGGAAGTTAATTTGAGAAAACGCTTACCTAAATCAATTAAATTAGTGATTTTAAATTCAGGTGTATAATGTCTTTTAAAGCAATACTGCTGGATCAAGATCCTGAACCGAGCAACCGTTCCAATCTGACTATAACACATGACTTTTTTTTTTCTAACTGTGTGCATGATGTACAGTACATAACACATGCTTCAGACAAAATCTAAACAAAAGCTTTAGATATTGCATATTGGCCAGTATTAGACTTGTAAGCATTATTTAAAAAAACAACAACAAGCTATGTTATGGATTGGCATTTAAAGCAGAACAACCGACTTAGAACCCACCTTACTGTGCTTCAAGGATAAATTTTGGCATTTGGCAAACTTAATTTTTTTTACCCCATCATACATCAGAGCAGTTAAGGGTCTTGCTCAAGGGCCCAACATAGATAACTTGGTAGTCATGGGACTTGAACGTGGGATCTTCCAAATCGTAGTACAATGCCTTGACCACTGAGCTACCCCTGACCATACAGCACCTTTACAGACTATGCTCATTTTAATGAGATTATGACAAAGCTTAATTTTATACATGTAAAAAATCAATCAGTTTACTATTTGTATACAATTGATATGCATTGGAACAATTTAACAATTAATAATTCTAATGTATCGCACTGCACCCCATTCCCTCCGATCCACGCCACGTTCCACCATCTCTCAGGGATCGAGGTAGACATTCATCCAGACTTCTGTTCTGGCACCTAGGTGGTGGAACGAACTTCCTCTAGATGTCCGTACAGCGGAGTCTTTAACAATCTAAAGTAATCTAAAGTAATCGAACCCGTAAGATCTGCCATTTAAGTACTCTGTTATTTAGTTATATTTTCAAAAATGTAATCCTTTATTCAGACAATTTTTGTAATCTGTGAGCCAGACAGCAGTGATTCCGTTAGTGTGTGTGTGTGTGTGTGTGAGTTCTACAAGCCCCGCCCCCTCTCTGTTATTCCTGCTGTTATACCTTATACCCTGTCGCTCCTATGATGTTTGACTCATGGTGAGAAGCGGTGTTAGGCACTGTGAGCCGCCATAAGTAACGGCCCGATGTTCCACAAAGTTCTGCAAGATCCACGAAGACCGACGCGTAGAAAGATAATCACAGCATCAAAACTCGCTGTGAATCATGATGAACCGTACTTACGTACTTAAATGTACTTATGAGATAGGGATATTAGTAGTTTAAAGATTATGGGCCAAACCTCGCTGAGTGATGATGGTAGAATAATTATAAAGGTTTTGATTAAAACAACATGCATGAGGAAGCACAAAGGAGTTTTCATTTTCTGTAATGGAAAAGTACTCCAACTAGTTACTTTTACCAGAACGTAACGCTGTAATGTAATTGATTACTTTTTAATGACAGTAATTTTGTAATGCAATTAGTTACTTTAAAAAGTAACTTCTCCCAACACTGTTCAGAGCTGCAAATGTGTAGTTGTTTTCATCAGCTTGTGCATTATGTGAAGCAAGTGCTTTATTGTTGCCTCTGGCTTTGCACTGTGCCACAGTGGATTATATGCTTCACTCAATTCTGTTCTGGTCTGACCATCTGGTAACATACCTATGAATATAAGTGCCTGAATTTAAGGTTTAGTTTATTTTTGCTTTGTTTAGTTACCTTAGAATGTATTTAAATGAATCAAACGTCCTAACTTTCTTTAACTTCTTAAATACTTTGTGTTAATTAAGTTATGATAGTTCTTTTCCAGCCCAGTGCTAAAAGCCCCCAAATTGTTTATTGCACATCACGTTTACGTATTGTAACAACGGGAGTTTCACGATGGCCACTTTGCACTGTTCAGAACTCTGCAGCCTGCTACCCCGCTGAATTCTGAACAGGCAGAGGCGCAGTCATTTATACATGCGGTTACCAGGCAACGCCGACCGCAAGGCAATCAGCCTGGATACGCCGCACCTGGTGGCGTGTCTATTTAAGGGACCCGATATCGCCGCACTTCATGCGATCATTTAGGTAGCACCGGTAAGGCATCAGGGTAAAGACAAAGACAAAAAAAAAAAAAAATAGCACACTTAAAGTAAAGACCTAGCCTCTGTTTTCCTATGACGCCGACGAGAGAGAAAGAGAGAGGCATGCTATCCCTTCAAGCGTGTGCTCTCAAGGTTGAGTATAAAGTTTAAAAGAATAAACACAAAACTCTCATAAGTCCTTGGTAAGGGCATGGGCCCCGAGAGGAGCATAAGTTTTTATTTTTCGTTTCCAGAGCCCCTTCCGTTCTCGCTTAGACGGCGGAGCTCTGTTTATTTTGTTTTCAGTTTTATTTCCTTTTTAGTTCACTAATTAATAATCCCACGTTATCTCCAAACGAGAAGGTCTTCCCGTGTGTGTCATAAGCACTCTCACTACCTCCTATTTCACTGACCCCCTCTGAAACCCTGCGTCAGGGCTCTTATAAATATTACATCTATTACATCTCGTGGTGAGGCTCTCCAATCCGCACCACGTAACACCGCGTACTGTATGTGCACCCGGAACGTTGATTTTTCAATCATCCCTAATATAATCAGCTGCCTGCATAAACCAGTTGCATAGCTGATTTAATATACAGATTAGTAAGATAAGGTTCTCCAGGGGATATAATATGTTGCAGAGCAATACTCCTCCATCATACTGTAGCACATGATCCTGTAAACAAGCAGCAAATTAATCTGGCTCTAACACAGCACATCTATCAAGACTATGTGAACAATGCATGAACACTCATTTAACACAGAACCGTTATTTTCCTTATAAGCATTATTAAAGATAAAACAATGTATGCCATTTGAATGAGAACTGATGAATTTATGAACACTTGCATTTTTCAATATTCCTTTACAGGAGTAGCAACTGAGCTAACATCACAAGATTAATATAAATGTGTGAAGAAGGCTTTTCTTTCTGAAAGTAGTAAAACCTGAGAAAGACATGGTGGCTTAGTGGTTTACATTGTCGCCTTGTGTCTCCAGGGGCCGGATTTGATTCCCGGCCAGGTTCGATTCCCGTCTCTGTATGCATGGAGAGTTTCCTCCCACAAATGCAAAGACATGCAGAATAGGCCAAGTGTTAGACTAGTAGTGTGTGAATGAGTACGTCAGTGTGGGTACAGTAGAAGCCACTTAAGATAGGCTCTTCCAGCTGTTCATCGCCAGATCCCAGCTGAATGTAAGCATGAAGTAAACATGCCCATTTATTCATTTGCAGGGCGCCACCATTTAATGGAGCTTTGTTCTCAAGAACGCATAAAACATCATGTGACATGTTACTGACAGTTTTGAATTAAGCAGAAAGTGGTATCAGTATTTCCAGTACTTTTGACAAGTTTAAAACTTATGAAAAAATACAAAGAGCAAGGGTCGTGAGCAGCCAATATACTGTAAACTGTATAAGTCAATTAAACAAATTATGCATTAGTTACAGGTATGTCACAGCGAGCAGAGTTTTAATTAGCTAAGTGAAAAGAACAAGAATAAAACCCTATCCTTTATTTAAAGATAAACCCTGTAAGAATGTTACAAAATTAAGAACTGCAGTGAAATAAATGACTGGATAGGTGCCGTGAAAATAATCCTAAAAAGAAATATAAATTGTATTAGCGGCAGTCCCGAGATATGAACCCAGTACACTTAGACACAAACCGGTTCCTCTAACTGCTAACACAGACTGAAGAATATAACATTTACAAAACAAAAGACAGCCACAAGTATGAATATGCATCTCTGGTGTGGTGTGCTGTGTCTTTGCATAGTGTTAATATGCGGCGCTATATATTGTAACACATTGTTATGTTGTAAAACTCTTGGGTATGACATTACCTCATTGATTGATTTATTTATGTAGAACATGCTGGTGCACCATTATTATGCATGAAAGGTCTTTCATACACATTTCATATAAACTTCCATACGTACTTTGATTTTCTGCTTTGCGACAATTACAATTGTTAAAAGCGCTATACAAATAAAATTGAATTGACGATTAAAGCACAGTTAGTGACTGATACTCAGACACTGACATTGTATACATCATCCAAGACAACAAGCTTGATTTAATCGTTACAATACATTGACAATGCAAGAACTGCAGTTAACTGAAGAAGTCACTGCTCGCCCTGGCGGGACTATACAATATTGCAAGCACCTTAATAGAACAGTGTAAGTGGGCGTTTATAGGGTGGGGCATCATTTACTTCATCATTGCGTGGGATCACATTCCGCGCACGGATTGGTCAGGGACTCGTCAGGGCCCAGGTGGCTGTTTGAAAGGGCTGTTACTGTATGTGAGCATTTTTGACCAGTAATGGAGTGGCACCTTGTTCAGGGTGTACCCCACCTTGTGTTTCCTCGGCTAAGCTCCAGGCTCCCCTGCGACCCTGTATACAGGATTAAGTGCTATAGACGATGACCGAGTAAACCTGAGATTGTGTGTAGAATAATGTGTTTCAGTAGATCCCATTGGTAAAGGAATGACCAATCAGACCAAACAGTTCTCTTTAGGCCCCCCCGGCTGCAGGAGGCTGCGCCATCACCTGGGAATCGAACTAGCCATCTCCGGATGATTAGGCAAGCACTGCACCACTCAGGACTTGGAAAAACTTCCCATCTTAATATTTGTATTAAAATCAACATCACAGGTTTCTTAGCAAACAATTAATGTTCTTGGTCTTTCAGCTGCTCCGGTCTTGGTCTGAGCCATTGGTCATTGCCATGGTTGTGGATCAATGTCAGGTACCAGCATTCATGTTTCGGCAAAATGTGGGGGAGAGCATCAGGAATGTCACTGTCTAGGAAAAACATAAATCAGAATCAGCATGTTAGGTACACACACTCGGCCATCATGACAGCATCCTTTTATATTGTGCAGGCTTTTCAGGGAAGGCAAGTGATTACTCTCTACCCACAGTGTTGGTTTTCTCCTCCCTGCCCCAGGCCCACATGTTGTTTTTCTTCTCCACAACAAAAGAAGTGCAGGTAAAGTATAATTATGTACTTTTCACTAGAGGTGTGTGCAAGCTTTTTAAAGTTTTTTTTCTTTTTTCTTTTACATCTGTTCACAACCAGTTTTTTAAAAAAATTTTGTTTATACTGTAACTGTTGAACAAATTTGGATTCATTTCCCAGCATAATCAAATTAGTAACTGAAAACACCAGAATAAACAGTTAAGCTAACAGCCAAGGAGGAAAAAAGTGTTTTAAAAATTGATCAAATGACACAAACTGTAAACATGCTGTTAAATTAGAAATAAAAATCTTAGAATTTATGCTTCATTACTTGGCCTACGAAAATAAATCTTGTCTTCTGGCATTTGTGACAGAGATATACTATTGCAAAATATCAGCAGCAGTACTTGTTTTGCACCCTGCTTGGGACATATGCTTTTACAGATTGTTATATCAAATTAATATTGACTCTTTTTGTCTGTGTTGCATTTTCAGGCTCTAATTAAGCAAATTTCAAACGTTCTTAATTTCTCTAGGTAATGTCGAGAGTATAGTAACCACATGGGTGCCTGATTTTACATGAAAACAAGGGACATTTGGAGTAGAGCATTTTCTTTGTTGTGTCAATTTTTCTTTTTGTAATGATTAATGATTCTTCCCTATTAAGGAAGCTTCAGACAGAGTAATTAATTATGAAATTAGATGATTAAACAAAAGTAATTACAGAAAGTGGGTAGTGGTGCTGTCTAAAGTATCCTGTGCATGGATTGCTGTCTTTTGTGGAGCTCACTCTGTATAACAAACCAATGGTGACTGCTAACTTGCCCTTCAACCTTTCTATGGTTGTATTTACAATTTTTTTCAAAGCTGGGATATGTTAAGTATAAAAAATTTGACTGTGCAGTAATGAATATATGTAATGCATATATGTAATATACAGTATATTGAGAGGATCCAGATTCAACAAGAGAACTGATTCTTATTTGGGTGATCCTGGATACCATCTATAATAAATCTGAAAGTGTTATATGGTCAAAAGATCAATTGTCTAAGAGGAGCTGTGTTTTAATTAAGATGAAGTCCATTTTGTTGTGGTTATCAGCTGTTCAATGATGGGGAATTCTAAAAATGTTCATGGCAATTTCACCTTATTTATCAGATGTATCTTTACGCAGACCATATAGGACAATCCTCTGCAGCAGCGAGTCTCCATGTGATGAGCACTCCAACCAGAATTAGGGCATCAGGCAAGGGGCTGGATCACTGGTATCTCAGGAGAAAGCAAAAGGCAGAGAAAGGGAGAGGGAGAGGGCAGGAGAGGGAGAGTTTTTGACTTTTATATGCTTTTTATTAGCAACTGTGTTAAGAAAATGCCTTTCTTACATTTGATGTCCATTTTCAAAACCATCTCTGTGGTGAGAGCACATTGCATGCCGCACTGTTTTTTTTTTTTTTTTTACCTTGTCTGAACACTTTGATAAGAACAAATTTCTCTTCCCTTTTGTCATCTGTAGAAACCTGTCAATGTTCAACTCAGCTTTCTTTAATTGAACTGGTATGCCCTGGTATTTCCTTCAGGTCTGTGAGTGATTTCCCCTCTCTTCTGTACTCTTCCTTCTTTCCTCCTACTTTCCTATATTACACTCATTACACTGATACACTGTAGTTTTTTTTTGTCTTCTTGGTGGTTTCGCGATGGGTAATTCTCTATTTTCGTCCTTAGCCTCGCTGTAGTGTCCACTACTTTGTCAGTGGCCAGTAGGTTTTCCTGTTTCACGTCATCAGTGCAGACATTACAGACAGGGTCACTGTTACTGCTAATGCCTGTCGAGACATTAGGTTTTATTCTAGCATTGTTTTTGGTGTCAGAAATGTTCATGTTGATGTTGGGTGCAGTGTATATTACAGTGTTGCCGGTTGTTTATCACTGATTTATCACTCATTAACAGCTCTGACTCTGGAGTGTTGCTGCTCTGGGAGACATTTACTCCAAGTTCTGGCTCACTGGTGTTCTCCCATTGGCTGTCACCACACTGCTGCTGCTCGTGTTGCTGTAGCCAGGCTGAGTCACCCCTGAGCTCCCAGGCTGCACAGCTCCATGTGGACAGCTCAGCCTTTTATTCCCAATGTCTCCACACTCAACACCTCAAACATTCCATGGTAGCAAATACACTGTTCTCTGGCACACACCTGATGACATGCCGGAGAGACAAAATCTCTCTCTGCCTGCCTCAGAGGCCATGTCATCCCATTTGCTCTCTCCCAATGTAAACTACTGTCTGCCACTAAAAGTGCTCTGTATTAAAAATAGGAGGAGAGAGAGTAAAACATACAGTAGGTATGCTCACAATGACATAACTGATATGGTTCGGTATTTACAAAAGGCTTAAAATAGTTTTTCAACACAGACTTTAACACAGATACTGTGTCTAGGTCTTGAACATTAAATGAAGGCTGGTCCATAACTGTTTGGCTTTGCTTTCACTATAAGATGTACCAAGAAATAACATGCACCTTTTAATCGAAGCAGGGATAACGGATAATAAAATCTCAGCAGTTTACATGGGTGTAGTGCTTTATAGGTCAATATCAGAATTTTAATGCTTACGCGAAAATTTCACAGGTTGGGCAATGCAGTGTGGACAAGATAGGACAAGATACTGTAGGGGTGATGTGGTCATATCTTCTGGTTATAGTAAGGGCTCTGAGTTATGGACAATCTAGCACTTGTCGGTGGTGGTGGTGGTGGTGGTCAGGGGTAGCTCAGTGGTTAAGGCATTGGACTATGGTTCAGAAGATCCTAGGTTCACACCCCACAACCACCAACTTTCCAATGTTGGGCCCTTTTGAGCAAGGCCTTTAACCCTCAATTGCTCAGATGTGTAATGAAATTGCTCTGGATAAGGGTGTCTACATCCAGATAGTAAGTCACTATAAAAATCCAACCTAGCGGTAACAAAAGAACAAACTAGTTTTTTTGCAGCATGTAGTGACATTCTATTTCTCAGCTTTTCTGAGTTGAAAGAAGCTTATCCTAGACATATTGTCTACATGAGCTTCAAATCACACTTTCTGTTTCCTCAGTGTCTTTCCCCTCCTGCACATGGAGAAACAGAAAGGATATGCTAGGATACTATGTAATCAGAAAGCGTACTTTTAACTGCATGATAACCTAATACAATTACCCCTGTCCTGTCAGAGTTAAGCAGAATAAAGCTAACAAGCATCCAGTCTCTGTCTTTATCACTCAGTATTATTAAGCTACTGTCTTTCTAAGCTAGCTGACTTTTCTGAGATGTGTGCCATCAGCATAGAGTAACTGTGGAAACTAATACCATGACATATCCCAGAAGCTTATAGAAGGAAAAAGATGTCGGGCTAAAATGGAAAAATCCGGACCAACATATTTTACTTTAGCATGTGTAGAAAAGTTATCATTTACATGAACAAACGGATAATGAACATTCAAATAAGACCTGAGCCAATAGAGGGCCATAACCACAGCATTTTATAATCTATCAAGGATAATAGAATAATCAGTGTTGTCAAAGCTGTGCTAAAGGTCAAGCAAGACAAGCAAGGAGACCACTATGATAAGAATCCTGTAGTAGGTAATTTACCATTTAATTCCCATGTTGCTAATAACATAATCTCCAAGATGCCAAAAAAAAAAGTCTCTTTGCCTGTACAGCCATCCATCCATTAAGGGAGCCTGTAGCTGGATGGATAACGAGTCAAGGTAAACTTATTTCCTCCCCCTGGGTTTAATAATTGCTAGTTTGCACGGTTTAGCTATGCAACCATCAATGCAGTGACCAATGACTTCAAACCATTAGTCAACGTTGTAGATGAAGTTACATTCTTGAGGAAGTCGATCTCTGGCCACTCACAGGCATACACACACTCACACCCTCACACATCCAGTAATACATTGCATACATTGCAATGTGAACAGGCTAATTAGCCTAAAACACATATTTTAAACATGGTTGGAAACTAAAGTACTTTGAGGAAACCCACCAAAGATGGGGAGAATGGAAGATACTCCATGCACACAGACCAGAAATGAGATTCTTACTCCAACACTGTTAGCCACTACATTCGAATACTTTAACCTCTGTGTGACAAGTGGTTAATATATTTTGGTATGAGAGTTCAATAATTAAAATAAATAAATAAATATGCATCATATTGCAGCTTTATTCAGAAAGATCTCACTGATGCTTTATTTAAGGTCTAAGCTCACTGCTGTATGGACAGTTGAAACAGTATTACAAGTACTGTACATAGAAGCTTACTTTATTGCACAAAATCAACATGAGGAACATTACCACAGGGAACTGCTTTGAAATATTTACACTTTTATTTTTAAACGTATCTTAATCATCTTGAACTGTACACAGTAGTACAGAAAACGTTCCAGCAAATAAAAAGAACAAAAGTACCCACTCACTCCTGGGGGGCACATTTCCACCAGGCATCCTTAAAATAGACACACACACTGCTATGCTCATGAATTTTCATTTTCTCAGGTAGCAGCATCTAATAACTTTTCTTCCAATAGGACAAAAATTACAACTAAGTCAAAAGTTGTGCAGTGCGAGTGTAAAAGGCTTAAGTACTAAATGGTTAAAAATAATGGCATTGCTACACCGTTTTGATTATATATCGTGACCTATATATTTTTATTAATTGAATTAACATTAGACTAATATGTAAAGACTAATATTGTAAAAGTCTAGCAATGTTTAATATATTACATTGAGGAAATCTGATCAGAAAAAAAAAACATTAAACATTAACTAGATCACCCAGATGCTTGATGAAGTTGCATTGACAATAGAATCACAATCACAGATATGTTTAATTATAAGCCCATTTACACATGCACAATTCAATGAGAATTCATATGATGGGGGACTAAAACCTCATATCAGTGAGGCTAATCAGGAAAAAGGGTTTGGAGCAATGGAAAATCATGTGGCCTGATGGGCCCAGATTTAACCCATTCCAGAGCAATGGGCATGTGAAGCAATGTCCGCTTCATGCATGAAAACTTATCACATCACAGTCTTCTGGGCACCACATTGTGTGCTGTAATCAAAGCTTAATGTGGTTGAATGAAATCTTAGAGTGAGTGTATAAGTGTGATGTTTCCCTGTTGGATTGCTAGGGATGAGACCCTTTTCTATGTAGATCCATTCTGCACACATTCCACAGTTTGTTCTATTGTGTGTGTGTGTGTGTGTGTGTGTGTGTGTTTTCTGTCCCCAAACATCAAAGCCAATTGAATTTAATGAAAACATTTCCTGCTTAAATTCTTTCAGGCAGCTTTTAACCTCACATATGTTGTTCTGCTATAACTGCTAAAAAAAGGCGAAGAACTTTGAGTATACATATTTTTCCACCCTGCCATGCCTGTTTACAGCCAACACAAAGCACTGCCCAAAAGCACAGAGCCACAAATCAACAGCTTGCTTTTCGGAACTTTGGCTATTTGCATCAGTGTGGTTCAAAAAACGGTATTTAACTCCTTAGCAGGATCATAGAACATTCCATGAAGCTTAAATAAATAAATGCATTTCATGAGTTATGTCATATGATTAAGTTCATATTAAACCATAGACTGTGTGAAAAGAACTGGACAAACCCATGTGACGTCACCCATGGGAATACATGGGAGCAATGGTTGTCGCCATCTTGCCAGGAGCTGACTCCGCCTAAATCTGGTTAATCCATAAAAGGGGCCAGTGGACAGGATCACCAGAGCCTGGCTGTTTGATTGAAACACACCTACAGTATATACATCAGTTACCGCAAGCTAGCTAGCTTACCTTTAGCTTAGGTAAAATTGAGTAATTTATATGCTATCATTACTTTGCATTTGCTTGAACTACTTGTCATCATGTGACAACTAATACATTTCTATTTGTAAGTTAAATTACAATGAACCAGTTAACTGATGAACCAAAGTGATGCATAGCGGACAGCTAGTGATTTGACACCTGCAGTACAAGTGTCACTCAAATCAGCTATGCCCCTATTTATACATAGGTTTATGGCTTAATATAATATTAACTGTGGAGTTACTTGTTTATTTTTTATCGTAAAGTGGAACAAATAAACATGGGGGGCTATGGGGATTGACTCGTTTTTGGAGTCAGCCTCTTGTGGTCATTTGAGGAAATGCATGTTTTGACACTGTTGGGTCGGCCTAATTTTTCAGAGCCGGAGGTTCTTCCTTGTATTAAACGTAGCTAAATCAATGATGACTAAATGCATGAACATTTTTTTTTTATTTCCGAAATATACAGTATTTTTTTTATACAATATAAACATGACACTGTGTCAGTAATTTGGACTAGTAGACAAATTTGCAGATCCGTCTGAGTTTTTGGGATGTTTCTGACTATCTATCAGACGAATTTAGAGGCGATGCAGCATTTTAATATTAAAATCATGACAGAAAATGATGAAATGAAGGTGCAAATAACCACGTTAATTAGTCTACTGGGAGGCAGAGAGCTATCAGGACTGATGGAGCTGGGTGCAAATTAATAATATAACCAGGGAAATAATCATTTTTAGGTTATTTAACACACCAAATCACCAATAAACTGTAGATTCAACAACACAGTTCTTACATAATAACACAAAAAAATCAAGGAATAATGCCTGACACCATTTCGAGAAATTGCATTTTTGCAACTTTATCAATGGATTAAGTGCATGATATGATCTGATGTTCATTTACTTCTTTGTTGTAATGTACATAACAGAGAAGCATGAAGCTGCTCTATTCCATGGCACCGATCTGTGTCTGAGTGAGGCATGCAGGAGGCTTATAAAGAGGCACGACCAGGTGAAAAGTGTTTAGCCTGATTACCTGCACAAGGTTGTCGCATAGCAACTGTTTCCAGGTCTGTGGTAAAGACTCATGTAGGTGGCCACGGATTTGCCCGAGAGGGCACTTGTGGTGCTATAATGTCTCTGTATGAACCTGGATCAGATTCTAAGAATGCCTTAGAAACTTTTACGACCAAGCAGAAAACAATGTTGGTCTCATGAGCGTGACTTGTTTGACAAGATGAATAAAATACTGGAACACTTTAATGTTCAAAATCACCACACTGAAATCCCACTGCAATTATTTGGAACTGAAATTATCATTAAATTATTTTGCTCTGTTGAAAGGGTCTCTGTTGCTTCATAGAGTGTTATGATTTAGGACAGTTCTTTATATCATCATGCTTTTTGCAGTTGCAAGCAATAATTTATAAGTAAACTCTGTGCTCTGGTATAAGCTTGATGACATAATCCCTTCTAATGATTCACAGATAAACAAACCAATTTTGCACTTAAGTGGGGAAGCAGGTTGCTTGCAACTGTTTTAAAAGAAATTGTTTTACTCCCAGTTATGAAAAAGACATCAATCAAAAGGTGACCCAGTTCATGGACACATTTTGCACCATTAAATCAGTCGATGTAGTTTATGGATTTCAGCTTGTTTTTTTTTGTTTTTTTTTTTAACATTCTTGACTTAGTCAAACCATTAATCTCACCAGCGAAACTCCAGAATGGATTAAATTTGTATATATACTCGCCATACAAATGTAATTCCGGAGTTTGTAACTCGACATGCATTTTCCCATTGAAAACAACGTAAATGTGGATAATCCGTTCCAGCCACGCAAAAACAATGAAAACAATCAAAAAAGCTAGAAAAGACATATTAATGAAGCAAAATACAAAATAAACTGACATTAAACCTCACTTAACCTTTAATTGTGATTTTTTTACTTGCCATATGGAAACAGTACCATTAAAACTTCCAGATATTCAGAACACAGAACATTGTATTACCAATTATTTCTTTTTTAATTTCCACTGAAAATGTTTTTTTTTTCCACTGTTTTTCTTCGTACCATTCTTGTTAACCTTCTTTGGACTCATGCTGCCAAATCCTCACTAAAACTGGTACACTTTTGGCACAAAAGCTTTAAACTGCTACCAGAGATTGCTTGTATACCAATATGACGCACATGACATGATCCTTGTGATTGCTTGTATGCTGGCATGATCCTGCCACATGATCCTTCACTGAGTTTTAAACAAATTTGTGAGGACATGGGTGTGGCACAATGCCACATTGCCCCATCCTACTACAAATTCTGGCACGCACAAGAAGTTCTGCCAACCTCACCCAAGTTGCAGCACTGTTCAATTAGTAGCAATAGTAGCAATTAGCATGCAATTTGTTCATGTTCCCTTGCACAAGGCCAAGTCTAACCTGTTGTTTTGTTGCAAAATGTGCCTAATTGTTGCTACTTTTGAGGGTGGCTAATTCTGCTGCACTCTCAGTCCAACCTGTCTCATGGAAGATGATAGTTTTTGTACTCCCTCTCTGCCGTCTTCAGGAACTCATACGAACGCCTCCACCACCTGTCCCACACCTTAAAAAACTAAAACAAAAAATCAATCCAAAGTTGTCCCCTTCCCACTGTATGATAATGATGGTAAAGGCACCTGGGTAGATCTTCATAGATCATTCATATTTCATTCATTCTTTCTCAACCACACAGACCCACCAGCAAGAAAGTTTGCACATACTGTACCTTCTTTTTCCGTGGTTTTTCCAGATTTTTCTTTCTACATTTTAAAACAATGCTGAAGGCATCCAAAATAATATAATCCCCTATGAACAGTTGTTATTGAGATGTGTCTACTACTTATGCTCTGTAAAGTCTTCATAACAGCTCTAATCTACTAGTCTACCAATCTTTTTGTCTACCAGTTTTGTTGCACATATACAGGACGTTGTACATATTTATTCTTTTTAGAGTGATTATCTTTTTAAAATCATTTTTAAATCTGCACAGTCTGGAGTTGTTGCAATTGCATATCACTACTGCTGTACTTAGTGCAACCATATATTTGACAAATACAATTTTGAATCTCTAATCTGTGGTGCTGTAAATTGGTGATTTTAAGGCTGGCAACTCTAAATGAACATCTCTTCAGCAGCGAGTCAATTTCATCATGGCGCCTGATGGGTTTTGCAAATGCACTTGACAATACTGTTCTTGCAAGAAGCGTTCCAGAACAGCTGACTTACATGGCTTAAAATAACAACCGACTGTTGTTGCTACATATTAATTACATAGTGCTATATGTGCTATTTCATAGTTTTGAAAAAAAAAAAAAAAATCCAGTACTTTTTTTTGTATTGTTAATTCTCAATATATATCAAAATTACATTACAGTGGAAAGGCATAAAATTTATGTCTCAGTCATGTCTTCTATGCTTTGAACTCAAGTTTCAGAGTTTTGAAAATTACACAACTATATGATAAGGGATGGGCAAAAATGCTGTAGATCTGTAGAGTTTTGCTGATGGGTATGTGTGACTGAGAAAATATAGTGCAAACTATATGAAGAGTTTTGAAAAAGTAAACTCAGTAATGAAAAATGCAATTAGAAAAAAAAAAAACTCTGTACAGAGATATAAGAGTTTTAAATATGGGTAGTTGAGTGCCCCATTAACAGAGGCAGGTGGAGAATAAGTGCAGAGGAAGTCTCCTCAGTGGGGTACATTTGGGGGCACCAAGCTGCCAGACAGCATATGTTATTGCAGATGATAAGAAGCTGCATTAAATATTTAACTGCAATGAGATTTCAACAGGATTTTGGAGATCGGGGACACATAGAAGACTCATATGCAGAAAGTGAAATTTGGATAGGATCATTTAATTATATATTTGCAGTAGTTGTTTCAGTTTAGGGTGAATGATATTATAAACCATGGAACAATGCAATGATAATCTGTGTTTACTTCATTAATGAATTGCATCAATCAAGCATAGAGCTTGCCATGCATTGGAACAGTATATCAAAGTAAAATAATAATAACAATCTCCATTTTTACTGATGTCAAATTGTTTTCATGTCATGGAGTTGAGATCGAATATTTATACCTCACACAGTTGTGTATCAGTGCATAACATCTCTGCTTGACTCTTACAGCTGCTCTGATGAGCTGAAACTACATAACAAAATAAACCTGTGTGCACCGAAAACACCTTTGGCTTAAGACTATATCAGTAAGGCTAATTTAAACACCTACAGTACCACAAAAATAGAATTGAACAAGTTTTACAGCCTAATTTTTGAAACACTAGTGTGATTTACGTAAATTCAGAACATTATCCTTTAGGTTGTGGGGAAAAGGCTGCTTTTCCAAGTTCACCTAAACTAAAGTAAATTGAGTCTGCAGGCCTTGTGTAGGTGCTGCAATTCTACTGTTTTCCAAAACCATTGTTTTCTCCTTTGCTCCTTTTTTTAAATTTGTTTATTTTTAGCTCCATATAAGCACTTCATTATCTCTGCTTACTCATGATCCTCTGACATCAAACCAGTTACCTGTTTTTTCATGTCACAGGGGGTTCCCCTGCAACTGCATTTTACAGTACATAAACCTCTTTGCCAAATGAGAGTAGAGTGCATTTTATCATATCTATATTTTAACATATTCATATCAATATGTATAATGTGGCTCCCTATTGACCAAGTGTCTTACGCAACTGCTTATGTAGCCCATAGCACGGACTGCCCCAGGTTGATTTTTTTGAGATGTCAGACCAGTTGGATTTCAGTTGTTTTCGGATTTTAGTCTTGCTTTCCTGGGATGGTCTGAAAATAACAACTGACTATTGTTCTTTCCTTATTACCCAAATGTGTTATTGTATGGTTTTAAAATCTCCAGTATTGTTTTAGAATGTAATAATAATAATAATAATAATAATATTAATAATAATAATAACAACAACAACAAGTTAATGTTCAAGCTGTTCATGTTTAAAGTCTCAGTAAAGTCTGTATATGATGTTTGTCTGTTTGCAGCAGTAAGCCGTGACATTGCATTTGCCACCTTGACATGACCTCTGTTTCTTCTCTTATTTTCATTATAGATTTGGTGCAGGGACTGGTAGGTATCTAAGGTGGATTTAGGACCTGTCAGAGTAGAGTTATCAATGTGGGTGCAGGATATAGATGATGAAAGTGGCAATAAAAATTTGAGGGCTTTTTGTTCAGTTGATACAAAGTGATTCACTTCACTCCCTTTATGATACTTTAATTACAGTTGCTGATCTGTTGACCTAGGCCCTATGTAGCTATCATCTCATCTCTTAGTGGTGTGTGTGTGTATGTTTGTGTGCTTTATGTGTGATATCCTGTTTATATCCTATTCATCATAGGAAAGGTTTTTTTATTCTAGTTTTCTACATGACTGATAAAAATATAACTTTCTTACAAAATAAGAGACCTTTTTCTGAATTTTGTAGACTTGGCCGTTCCAAGTGCCAATCTCACAGCGCATAAGTTCAACCAAGCTAAAATGTTCAGACTAGCTGATTTTTAGCCATGTATCGTCACACCGTTTGTTTGAAGTTGTGCAGTTGTGCGTACAAGATATTTCAAATCAGTTTCCAGGCTTTTTTCTGAAGATACATCTCACCTTGAATGCTAGGTTACATACAGCTTGCATCATATTCACTTGAGTAATCACTTGACAAATGTTTCAGAGGTTTGAGATGTGTGTAGTACAGTGAGCACTCTGATCCTTTTTTGAAACTTATTGTAGCCTGAAAATTGTATTTTATTAAAGGAAATAGTTTACCTTCAAATTACACATCTTGTTATATTTATCACTCAGTGTTTATGTGATGAATATAAGTATAATTTTAGGTAGTACTATAAAAATATGCAAGTACAAGAATGCAGTCTTGCAGTCACAACTGGGGGGCATTAAATGCACAATACAATGATGGCTCCCATTTTCATATTTAGAACCATCAAGACAAAACCGCATATGGATTGTGAGACATGAAATGTGGTTATGTTCTGCAATCACATTTGTTAATTCAGTAAGCAGTCAGCTGTTTCAGGGCTCATTGTTACCTGTTTGCGGGATTGTTTCAAACATAGTTTCCAAACTTGCCAGATCCTTCAGGCATGACTCAGGCAGCTGTCAAGGTAGTGAAGCTTCAATCGCTCTTGGAGATAAAAATATACACAATGTTTACGCAGGGCTATTTCTCACTCATCTTGAGGCAGGACATCTAGAACTCTTCATTAACTTAAAGTTTTATGAAAATCCCAAAGCTGATCAGTTAAACACTGAAGGCACTATTCTGTATTTTTTTGGCCAGCTGTGTCTGAGAACAAATCTTTCATTTACCCCCCTCTCATAATCCACACCAACAGGGTGGCACATTTTTAAAAGTTCTTTCCATCTCTGTTGCGTGGTGCGGATTGGAGAGCCTCACCATGAGATGTAATAATATAATGTTTATAAGAGCCCTAATGCAGGGCTTCAAAGGGGGTCAATGAAGTAGGAGGTTGTGAGTGTGCTTATGACACACACAGGAATACCTTCCCATTTGGAGATAGCGTGGGATTATTAATTAGTAATTAAAAAGGAAACGAAAGAAAAACTGAAAATGCAAAATAAACAGAGCTCTGCCATCCGCACGAGTCCGGACGGTGCCCTGGAAACCCAAAAAATAAAATGTATATCCTCTTGGGGCTCATGCCCTTAACGAGGATTTATATGAGTAAGTTGTGCTGCAACATACAAACTGAGAGTGCAGGCTAGACGGCGAAGTGTCGCGCTTTCTCTCTCTCGCTTGCCGGCATCTTCGGAAGACTGAGGCTAGGTCTTTACATTTGTCTTACATACTTTGTCTTGTTCTTTGGCCCTGATACCATACTGATGCTATCTAAATGATCACACGAAGTCCGGAGGTACCAGGACCCTTAAATAGACGTGCGACCAGGTTTAGCGGGTCCACGCTGATTGCCCCTGCGTTGGTGTTGCCTGGCAACCGCATGTCTAGATGTCCATGCCTCTGGCCTGTTCAGAACTCCGCGGGGTAGCAGCCTGCGGATCTGTCTGTTCTGAACTTTGCAGAGTATTTTTGCGCGGCCTCCCCCTTGTGAGGCCTGCGTCGTTACACTACAGTATATGCACCAAATATCTACTTGTGCACATAAAATATAATTTAACTTAATTAGATCATTTTGATTACTTTACTCCCACTTTCCCTATAGGCTCTGAAGTGTATTATAATATAATTGCAGTGGTTTTGAACTTCAAGTGTATGAATGGACAAGGGCAGGCTTATGACACCACACATGTGATTTGTCTTTCTTTTTTAAACAAGCTACTATGGCTTTATTTCAGGGACATTATTTTCTCTTTCCAACAGGTACAATGTTTTGAGCACTGGTTTTGTTTGATTTTGACCTTGTCTCTTTCTGCAAATACACAAACAAAGATGTGAATAATAAACTGGGTGATGAGCCACATGTGGGAAACATAATATGTCACATGCTGGTTCAACATGCTCTTCTCCGTCTCCCGGCAATGCTCGACCATGCCCACTGCTGCTTCATACCCCCACTGCTCAGCTCAAGCCAACTCAGGCCAGACTCAACCAACTCATGCCAGAGTTGTCTTGCCTGCAGCCAACTCCTTCCCTGGCAGGAAAGGTAGTCAGCTACAGCCATCTGTGCCCCAGTCTGTGGACCACTTTGAACTTGAATGGCTGAAGTTCCAGATACCAACAAGTGATCCATAAAAAAGACCTCCATAAAAGACCACTTTCACTTGGTTAAAAGCCCATTTATCTTGTTCTGACCACAGTTCTTTTTCATGACATATTGTTATCACGAAGATAACATGTACGACTGCATCCAAATCACTACATGCTGCAAAGTTAGACAAAGGTATGTTTTGGCTGCCACACTGCATAGTGCACAATGGTTCAGTTCTTTTAAAAGAAATCACAAATAGGGATAATGGGCACAATGGATGATGGGCTCATTAGCTGACATGATGCATGCATGAGGCAAACCAAGAGACAGTTTAGTGTCTTGTCATGTCTTAGAGACTGTGTAAGCACCTCCTAGAAATGTCCAGCTTTTCCACTGTGCTAGTAATCCTGCACTCACTTTATCTTTTCCCTGATGAAGAGAGAAAGGGAATCAGAGAAGTCATCAAAGTAGGAAGAGATACTGGTGAAGGAGAACACAGAGAGGTACGCAAACAAATGTTCAAGGAGCTGATTTCAGGCAAATAGGCACTTGATAATTACCCTCCTGTGGCAGGACCTGGAAACATGCTTCCTTCTCTCTTTTGAAAAAGCGACTTTCAGTGACTTTATTCCATCACACACTCTGCCATGCTGGCTTCATCTCTCAAATCAGTCAAAATGGCTGCTTTGATTCTTTAGTGCAATTGCAGTTGAATTCCAAAATTGACCTCATAAGGCTAATAACGACACCAAAACCTTTGGTAGCCACTGAGTCATCCAACCCAAAGCAACAATTATATATAAAAAAAAATATATATAAAAGAGTTATTTTTGTATGTTGAATTCTCAGAACGAAATAGGAGATTGGTTTATAACACTGTCAATGGTTATGGCATTACAGTTGGCTCAGCTTTTAAGACTTGGTAAGATGGAGAGGGTAAAGTGGGGCATTCAGCTGGTATTTCTGGCAGTAGCATTATTCCAAGCTGTACTATAATTGAGTTGCTACACTCATTTCCGTCTGGCCCCTAAGCCAATAAACAGTCATCAAGTTTTGCAAAATTTAATGAGCTGTAAAATGTAATTATGTGAGCCTGATGTTTTTGGTGCAACAGTAAGAAAAATTAGTATGGGGCATTTGTCCAAAACATCTCCAGAGTTATCTCCTACGATCAAATTCCTCATTTTGCCACTTGACAGTTCTCTAGTTCAACGCTAAGGAGCTCCCTGCTAGCCTTTTTTTTTTGCCTGGCTGAGATTCCAGAATCTGCAGCACTATTTTTCACTGCAGTAAAACCGATCATGGTATCAGATGATATATAATGAATAAAATGTTGAAGGGCTGAACCTGTTTTGCAATGCATTCTGATCTTTTAAATATTTCAATAGACTCATAATCAGATCAGGAAATTTTTCAGATTGTTGTATCCACATATTATAACAGGATAACTCATACAATTTCATTCATTAATTAATAAATTACTCAGTAAATAAAGAAATACAATAAAGTACAAAATCCAAAGTAAGATCTATAACAGAGCAAAACAGAATGATATGGGAAGCAAAGTGGGAGACAATAAGAAAACAAAACTTGCAGCAGAGATGGAACTGGCCCCGGGACACGAATGGGAGACATAATCCTAACCCAGGGGTGGGCAAACTGTTTGATTCGTGGGCCACATTGAGTTCTAACATTTGACAAAGGGGCCGGAACAGGAGCAGATAGATGGCATGCTTTGGTCAAAGGGTCAAAGGGTAAAGTGCAAACGTGGAGTATTAGGCCTACGCTTCACCTCAACAAAGCCAATATATCTAGAGTGCGCCATCTAGTGAGGAATTACAGGGGAAATAAAACATTAACAAGGTTAATTTATTAAATTTTTTCAAGTATGGCGGGCCGAATCAAAACGTTTAATTTTCGCACGTGGCCCCCGGGCCGTAGTTTGCCCATGCCTGCCCTAACCCAAAGCCAGGATATGTCCAATTATGTTGACCATATAGCTCACAGATCATATCAGGGATTAATTAATATTCATACTATCTAGTAGCACCAAATAAAGATAGGTTCCCTTTCAAGTCTCATTATTTTGCCATCTCGGGGAGTTTTTCCTTGCCACCTTGTTCGCCAGGGAAAATCTGCTAGTAAGAAGTTATACTTCTATTTTTTTTTTCTGTTATCATTGTAAAGCTGTTTCATGACCATGCCTATTGTTAAAAATCACTTTGAATTGAACTAATGAGGGAATGAAGCATGGTGGAGCTCTGGTTTTTGGCACTCCTCAACATCCTGTATGTCCAGATGACTGTCAAAACTCACATGAAGGGAAATAACTTTTTCCTTAACTGACTGCCACATTGGCTGCTGCCTCCTCTTGGAGGTTTCTTGTCCTCCAAGCAGCTTGAACGACAGATTTCCGATATGCTTTCATGTTTGAAAGTGTTAACGAGTTTTCCGACATTGTAGAGTGTTATCTGACATTGTAGTGAGGAACTGGATTTCAAAGCTTTATCTTGGGATATTTTTTTTTCTGCAGAAAGAAACCCTCGTTTTTTCACTTTGAAGAGAGTGTGTCATACATGAGCTGTTACTCTTTGAAATTCTATAGTGGTTTAAAAAGGATATTGCATTGTACACCCTTTTAAACCACTACAGGATAAGTGTGTACGTAATGGTATCTACTCTCAATTTGTTGAGGAGTATGTGTGTTTCTGCCACCAGATCCTGATGCACGTCTACTGCTGTGGCTCCTCTCTCCCTCTAAACCTGCTTTACTCATCATTTGAAACCTTTTCAGGTGTTTTCTGTTGTGGATGAATGGTCACACACAGACTGCATTTTGACAATGTTCCTTGATTAAAGCAAAATGCAAATAAAATTTGAATGAATTAACGTGAACTTAGCCTGAGAAGTTTACTAGGAAACAAAAATAAAAGTTATACAGAAAGAAATCACTATTAGCTGTTTACCCAATGAAAGAAAAAGCAAGAAGCAACTCTTTCAATAAGAACTTAATTTAGGTCACTACATATATTGCACCTAAAAGTGAATATGGCTAAATTTGTGTATAAATGACTGATCTATTTTTTTTTTCAGATCAAAATTTTCACATGCTATGAAAGTCTGAGTTTTTTTTTTTTTGCACACATAAATTTAATGAACACTTTTTAAAAAATAATTTCATAAAAATGTGATGCATAAAAGAAAATAATCTCAAATTAATCTATAAATGAGGACAAAAATACAAAAATAGCTGGAGAAAAAGTGGGTCTGCAGTCGCCGACATGCTTGAATGGCTATGCTGCATTACTGAAAGATTTAGAGCACATCATGTTTAGGATGGGTTTTTGGCAGATTTCCTTTTTCCTAGCAATGTAATTGTATATAGATTTCTGTTTGACACAATGTGAAACAGCTGTCCTGTGAATGTGTTGGTAATTTCAAATGAAAAAGGGTTTAGAAAATTAACATTACCCATGTGCAAAAATAGTGGGAATGATTTCAGTTTAATTTTGTCATCCTAAATATTACAACATTACTAAAAGATTTATAAACATGATCTTTGTTGTTGCTATAACAACCTCAGCAGCAACCTCATTTCCCCACGTGTCCGTTACAACCGCTCAGCATTCAGTATACCAAAAATCGCCTGATCATCTGTCATTAAAAGTTAGATGGTTTTTTTATTTGAATGATTTGAAGACCACTGTGTGGCTTAACAAATAAAACACATTCCTATCAAACTGGTCAGGTACAGGGACTGAACTGGAAAAAAAGAGCCATACATATTGAATAAATAAATGAAAGAAAAAAATGTAAAAATGTAAAGTTGTTCAGGAACCCCGGGAAAACTATTCAAGACTACATTCCAAAATGCAAGAAAGTCTGTCTCTTTCGAAACAAAATAAAAAGAAGTAAATGGTGGCTCAAGACTTTTACACAGTACAAATTTTCATCCCTATGTAGTGTTGCAGTCATATTCAAAAGTTAGTACCTCTTTTCATTTTTTTTTGTGCAGTGTGTGCTCCCTGTGATGTGTAACACCTTGCACAAGTGTAAGATTGTTGTCAATTAAGCAAAATTGCTGATTTCTCCTGGAGCACCTAGATCTTGCAAGGTTATTTATTAATTAACTGATGATGATTATTATTATGATTATTATGATTATTATTATTTTATATATCTTGAAGGGCAGGCTTGGTAGCAAGAGAGAAAAGCTTACAGACTCATTGCTTATTTTGTAGAAAGTGGACAGAAGATTGCCCATTAATTTCTTAAACCTGTCTGGATTTTGAACTCTGCTACTAAGCAGCTGTCAGCCCCTTTCAGTGTAGCTGTGGCACAAATGTGCCAGCTTTTCCCAAGCTCTTGTACTTGAAATGAAATATACACAGGACTGTGCTTACAAAAATATGAGCATGTGGCACAGTGCCTGTATAATTACGCAGGGCTTACAGGCATAAAAGTTGTGTTTAAGCATGAATACAGCATGCACATGAATAGGGTTTTACCATGAATACAGGTTGTGTATAAATGTGTGGTGTTTTTATACAGTAGTTATACTGCAAACGTATGTTTCACAACTGGTTTAGCTGATGGGGCTGGGCAGGGTAAGGTTCTCAGACAATATTACTGGTATTGAATGACCAGAAATGATAATGTTATGACTTTATAAAGCTATAACTTTCTTCCATTTTTAGATTTACTGTATATACAGATTGTTTTATTCCTGTAAAGCTCTCTTGTGACTTTGTCCATTGTGAAACAAGCTATGTATATTCATAAAATTGAATTGAAAATTAATTTGTTGTGTCCTCTGAATTTTAAAATGTACTAAATGTTAAAAAAAAAAAACTAATACGTATATCCTTTGTACTTTGATTGGAAGTTTCTCCACCAAACAAATTTTGGGGAAAAAGATGATAGAGTTGATAATCCAACTTGTTTGCATGTATTACATTTGTAACTGTATTTCATATGAGCATCATCAGTCACTGATGTTGACCAGTTGGTGATGTGTCAGTGTCATGCGCATAAAAATAATAGCCAAAATGATCTATCGCCTGTTTCACTGTGTTTACTCATCTGACTTGCATATGACTCACAAATTGCATGAATCTGCATTCTTGCCTAAATCAGCTTCACTTCTTCATGCCAATCTTTATTTATTACCCCCCCCCCCCC
>QMIH01001455.1:0-25824 GCA_003987875.1 Clarias batrachus
CCCATAGCGTTTTCACGCAGCATTGAGTGTAGCTTTTGAAAGGGAACTCTCTTCGTGCCAGAACTGCAATGAAGAAACCCACAGAAGAGCTTTTCTGAAAGACGTCATTTCAACCACAAAGCACCAACCAATCAGCAACGCCGTGATTCCCTTCACCGGAGGTGAACCACAAGATGAGAGCGAAACATAACGCCAGTATACAAACAAAGCTGCATACCTTGCTGAAAAATGGTGCTCATTTCATACCTAAAACTGTAAGATTAAACCCAAGTCTAGTAAACAGTACTAGATGAACTTCATTAACTTTCACCCTCTAAACTGTGTGTGTGTATGTGTGTGCATGCGTGTGTTCAAGTAGCGTAGTTTCGTGTATCGTAGATTAGTTCAAATAAATTCTTGTTTCTTTATAAGGAATTGTTGTCTTGGTCATGTATTTTAAAGTTTAAACATTTGCCCAGATCTTACATTGCCCTGCTCATAATTAGGTAAATACCAGATTTTGTATTATCATCGTCGGCCACGGGATAAACAGAATTGGTAAGATACACTTAATCATACTAAATGCTGGACGGGTAGTTGATAAAGTGTATGTTATAAATTTTAATTCAGTTTAACAAAATTAACCCAAATCTTTAAAGATTCGATATACCTCTGACCCAGAGCTAAACACTACATAATGGAGGTAAAGAATGCAGCAGTCATTCTCGGTCTACTTCATTGCAAACCCTACATATTAATGGTGGAAAGTGCATCAGGTATTTTGTCCACATTAAATGTCCTAACATTATGTATAAAACCCTTACATATCATTTTGATCAACGCCACAATCATTCGTTGTCATTATTATCATGTAAAGTACTACATATATTGGTGGAGAATGCGTTGGCATTGAGTCCCCATTTAAAATACTACAGTGGCGTATTGTTACCAATGGTTTATTTGGTGACTGTGTTCCCAACTCCCTTGAGATAATTCACAAGCTTCTCCTGTGTATTTCTGGACTGATCCCTCACGTTTCTTAGGATTACCCTTACATCATGAAGAGAAATCTTTCATGAAGCGCCAGACAGAGGGTAATTGATGGTTATTTTGTATTTCTTCCATTTGTGAATAATCACTTTAACAGTTGTCACCTTATCACCAAGCTTCTAGCTGATGATCTTGTTGCCCATTCTAGCCTTTCGCAAGTCTACAATCTTGTCCTTGATGTCTTTTGACAGCTCTTTTTTTGTCTTGTTTTTGGTGGTGAGGTTTAAATAGAAGATAAACATTCTGTGGACCGGTGGCTTTGGTGACATAACAAGTTGTTGTTAGGAGCATCTTCTTAAATTAAGCAGAGCACATAATCTGTGTGAGCCAGAATTATTGTTGGCTGGTAGGGGATCAAATACATATTTTACTCACTGAAATGCAAATCAATTTATAACATTAATGTATAATGTGTTTTTTTTTCTGAATTTTGATTGATATTTTATCTTTATCCTTCAAAGTAAACCTATGATAAAAAATTATAGAGCATTCATTTCTTTGTAAGTGGGTAAAATTACAAAATCTACAGGAGATCAAATAATATTTTTCAAACAAACAAGCAAAACAAAAAACACAATCCCCACTGCAAATAAATAAAAAATAAATAAATTAATTAAAAAAAAAATGGCTGATTGTGCACTGACGTATAATGTACTTGTGCAAAACATCTGTCTCTGCCCTGTCTGTGAAACTGAAATGTTCAATTATGAGTTTTGAGATATATATATATATATAATTTTTTTTTTTTTTACAGCCAGACCAAATTCTGTCCTGTGTGAATAAAATAATCCTGGCCACAGAACTTTTGTGAAACTTCATCTGTCTGTTATCTGATTGCATCAGCCTGGTAGGCAGGCAGTTCTGGTAAACAGATGGTTAGAAACACTCTTCCCATATCTATAGCTAGCTTGACCACTTCAGCGTGCACTGACGCTGTGCCCCCTTAATGGTTAAGGTAAAATGTAACTGTTGTTGGGCAACAATAGTACATGTGGACCATGAGCAAAATAACTAAACTTCCAAATATTAAAAAAAAGAAAGAAATATATACACAAAACAAGAGATTAAGATAACTAAAGATTTTATATATAAAGATTTATTCAGTTTTTCTCTAATATGAGTTTTGTGAATCTACACAAATGTCTTATATGTTTTCTTTAGTTATCTTAATCTCTTGTTTTGTAATTTACCTAGTAGTGTTTTATTTATTTATGGTTTTGACTCTTGCTAGCCAGAATAAATTTTAAATATTGTTTCCACTCCACAGCCCTGTCTACAAAAGAAGTCAATACATAAGGAAACGTTCTTATAGTTTTTTTTTAAATAGTCATTTTCTTTGTTTTTAAGCGATTTTGGTCCTATCACAAGAAGAGTGAGATACTACATCATTAAACCTGCAGAAATTCTAAATCTGATGCTCTGTACTGGCTTACTACTAGATAGGAGGTTAATAATTAAAATTTATTTGCAACATATCTTGTGCTTTTCCATTTTAGGCTAAGCATGGTGGACTCAAATAATCCATGAATTATATATTTGTGCAGGGTAAATTTCCCTAGACTCAACGAATTATCATCAAGTGAAAAGAATTTCTGAAACAAATATATCTCAGAAACAGCTGTCAGCACTGTGTAACTAGAGATTGAGACACCAGTACTGTCCTTTAAGTTAAACCTTACCACAGATATATCTGAAAAATCCGTACACTTTTGCTTAAATTAAAATATTTTACTGGAAGAATTGCCAGCTTTTTGGTTCAATGACTTGAAATCTGCCTCAGACATCACATATACACAGGTACTCAGCAATGTATTATTTAAGATGTAATGAAGTGGCCAATATACACCAGTAAGTGTACAGTACATGGTTTATTATGGCCATGTTTACTGTTCGTTTTACCTATTATACAGTAAATATCTAATTAGTGAACACAACGTTACTCTCTCACTCATCGTCTATACCGCTTTATCCTGTATTCAGGGTCGCAGGAGGCCTGGACACACATACACTCACTCATTCACACACTACGGGCAATTTGGGAACACCAATTAGCCTAACCTATATGTCTTTGGACTGTGGGAGGAAACCAGAGTACCCGAAGGAAACCCACCAAGCACAGGGAGAACATGCAAACTCCATGCACACAGAGAAGGGAACTGAGCCTGGCCGGGAATCGAACCTGGACCCTGGAGGTGCAAGGCGACACTTGGTGTAACCACTACACCACCGTGCTGCCTCATAATACTGTCAAACAAATTGTGTAACAAATTGGAGTAACTGGAAAAATTTACACAGAACTTACCACTTCAAGACATATTGCCTTTTTGTTCAAAAATAGTTTTCAAGTTGTCGAATAAAGGGCAGAGTCAAACATTTTCAAATTACTTCTTTTTATAAATCAGTTCAATTCAATTTATTTGTACAGAACAAATTTTTTTTTTAAACATTTAATTTAGCCCATCTTGTGCTTTCTTTAATGGGGTCGGAGTACTCAATTCCTGTACTTGATTGAAAGTAAAGATACCCTTGGTAAAGAAAATAAAGCATAATTTTGATAAGTTTATAATGTCAAAACATTCATTTCCATCCAGAGTTGCATGCATTTCTCTCCAAGATCTCGTATTCATGATGGGTGAGTTTGTCAAAAAAAAAAAAAAGCCTTTGTGAGCATCTCCCAAAGATTCTCAATGGGGTTAAGGTCTATGCTCTCTGGTGGCCATTCTCTGTGTGAAAATAACGACTCATGGTCAATGAAACCCTCTTTCACAATTCGATGCCAATGAATCCTGGCATTGTCATCTTAGAAAATGCCCATGCCATCAGCGCAAAAAAAAAAAAATCCATGGATGAAAAACCTGGTCAATTAGCAGATCCGTGGCATGGGGAAAATTTTTGAGGAAGCCAACTAAGACAACCTACTGTACATATCCTTTTTTTATTTTATCACCCTGTTTGTGTGGCTTTTGCACATCATATGTTGCGGCTTTAACAGCTAGACAAACTTCCAGAGTATACACACACACACACACACACACACACACACATAAAGGTCTTGATATTTCATTTAATATAAGAGTAACGGCCATCAGAACAACGACTGCAGCATGCCAAAGCATACTTAAGTGTACTTGCTCCAGGCTAATGACTAATGTACTTGAAGTTTGCTATTTTGGAACAACTCAGTTCATTTACGCTGTAATTAAATTGTACAAAACACAATTTTAAGTGTATTAAGTATACTTTGTGTGCTAAAATGGAACAACTTTAAGTATACTTAGTACACTTAAAGTATATGGCTGTGTGTGTACTAACATACATACAGTTCATGCAAGTGTAGCTTTATGATAGTGAGCGCACAGAAGAGACAGAGTTCAAACACATGAAGTGTCTTGAATGCGCAAAAGTGATTTTTAGTGTGCAAAAACGAGTTTGAGAGCACGTGCGAGAGAGATTCAGCGTGCAAAAACGAGTCTGAAAGTGTGTGTGAGAAAGTAGTGCACTAAATATGAGCATAAATAAGTACAAATGTAGTACATTTAAATTTAACTGACAATATACTGAGACTACCGTATATTAAAATTTGTATTCTAAGGTATACTTTCTGTACATTTCTAAAATTATTACGAGCATATTAAAAAAAAAATATATATATATATACAAAAATAAGTGTGCTTTGGAAATTACACTAGCCTTTCATTTAGTATATTTTCCTAAAATATATTTTTGGAAAGTGTACTACAATACAATTATTTTGATGTATGTTTAAAGTTTAATTCTAAAATTTGGTGAAAGCTTGATGTTAGTATACTTTTTATATATTAACTGATGGTCCAACTTTTTGTTAGTATATTTGCAATGTACTTTCAATGATTTCAGTATATTTTATTGAAATATTCAGTTCTACTCTAGTGGTACTGTAGCTTAGTTTAAAAGTTTTTTTTTCACTGAATATTAAAAGCTCTACCCTGCATAACTGCATTTTCTGCATGTCTGCTCACAGTGATGTAGAAGGGCTTCTGGCTTAACAGTTTGATCGTGGTGTGGCCACACCTGATTAGTTAATCCTTCTTTTTTTTTTCCCGAGAAGCCATGATTGAGCCATGATGATTCTGACAAATTATAGATTGATGATGCTATGAAGATAGCCTTATCTGAGGGGTTTTCTTCAGATAAAAAAATATTTTTACATTTTATTTTTAAGAAAGGGTATCCAACTTTGCCTGGTTTTTCACAAGATATGATGGTAAAAGTCAGAATGTGATATGATGAATGTGTCTTTAAAAGACACATTCATGCACTGTAAAATAGGCAGTGAAAAGTAGTGAAGAGATGGCAGTCAGCAACAGCACAGTGAGTTTATTAAAAGAACAAAACTGACTACCAAAATGACATGCATGTCTGAAAAAAGCCAAGAATTCCGGCTTACATTGGTTTCTGGATGAACATAAAACTGTCACTCAATATATTCAGATAGTCAGCTGACCACATTTTTGGCCACATAACATTGCTGAACCTACTGTAGACATGAATAATTGAAGCAACCCCAGATCATAACACTAAATCCAAAGGCTTGTCAGGAAGGCAATACTCTATGTATGATGAAACATGGTAAACTGTCAATCTGGAACAGGGTAAATCTGGACTCATCAGACCTTTTTCCAATGCTCCACACAGATTTTTTTTTTCAATTAGCCTCACTGATAAGTGGTTTTCTTAAGGATACACAGCTGTTTACTCCAAATCCTTTGAGTTCTCTTCACACTATGTGTGTGTGTGTGTGTGTGTGTGTGTGTGGAAATGATCTTACTTTCACTATTAAACATTGAGCAATAAAACTCATGGCTTTTTTTTATTATTTGATTTTGATGTGAAGTTTAAGTGATCTGCCATCATGCGCTTTCAGGATAATTTTGTGAATTCATTTTTTCCTCAAAGATGAGGGTTCATATCCTTCCAGGTTTTAGTAAGGCATTTCCCAGTTCTTAGCCCTTTCTTAGTAGTTTCAGCAATTCCATTAATTGTTTTCTCTTCTTGGTGCAGGCTAATAATTTCACCCTTCGGAATAAGAGCAACATCTCTGCCACGACCACAGGATATGTCTTTGGATATGGCTGTTTAAGAAATGAGAAGCTACTCCATGGAATCAGTTTGGGTTAAACAACTTGTTGCCATATGAAACATATTAATCACTGCAGTGATCATCCAATGGAAGGCTCTTTACTTAAATTCAAGGGCGGATTTCAACAAAAGTACCTGCCTTCAAATGTATTCAACTATCAGACATAAAAGTATTATGATTCATTTTGGCTCTAATGTTATATTATTATTTTTGTAATTAGACTCTTTTTGCTTAATCTACTCTTTTTAGGTGAGAAGGCTGTAATGTCACTCTGGAAGCACAGCACTGTTAATAAAATATGAGGTCATTAACATGTCTGGCACTGATGACAATTAACATTATCATGAGCCGGCAACATGCAGGTGAACAATTTCCATTAGGCAGATTACTAGTTTCAGGCTGCATTGCTTTTTTCCCCCCCAAGGATCCCTCATGTCTGTGTTTTCTTCTGGCTCTCCCTTTTAGTTATGCTGTCATAGTTAGTCCTGTCGGAATCCCTGTTTGCACTCTGCACTAAAAACAGTATAAAGTACATTACCTTATACATTACTTGACTGGGACCACACATAACTGTTATCTCTTCTCTTCTCTTCTCTTCTCTTCTCTTCTCTTCTCTTCTCTTCTCTTCTCTTCCTCTCTCTCTTTCTTCTCCCCTCTCTCTGTCGACTACACATGCCATTCCTACCAGTGCCACGGGTCCAGATCCCCTCTGCCCTCTGGATTCCACGTGTGATTTGTTGAGATCCATGTGGTGACTGAGGAAAGTTCCACTTTACCATGAAGATGGTCCTGGTCTCGGCTGATGCAGACAGGTCTTCTCTGAGGACATGTGATTGCAGTCGCTCCATAGACAGGACTGGAATTTCCTACATTCTACCTGGGCCTCCAATAGCGAACATATTAACGTAAAAACTCCCAGCATGAACTTCCAGCTGCCTATTACACAGTATAACTGCAAAACAATTCCTGTAATCTGCGATCACCCAAATGAGGATGGGTTCCCCATACTGTAGGTCTGATTCCTCTAAAGGTTTCCTCCTATTGTCACCTCATCAATTTTTTCCTTGCCATCGTTGCCCTTGGCCTGCACATCAGCGATCTAATCATTTTGATCCATACACATTTTTCACATTTCATACAAATTAGCATAATTCTCTTTAGATTATATAAAGCTACTTTGCAACAATGACCATTGTTAAAAACTCTGTACAAATACATTTCAGTGTAGTAATGCATTTCTGCTCAATAGTAACCAGTTACAGTACTTACTAACTAACCTTGTGCACAGCATAATCATGGTAATTTATTGATTTATTTATGATAAATCATGATTTATTTTAAAGCAAAATATTTATCAATAAAATGTTTTGCTGCAGGGGTGGCACGGTGGTGTAGTGGTTAGCACTGTCGCCTTGCACCGCCAGGGTCCGGGTTTGATCTCCGGCCAGGCTCGATTCCCGTCTCTGTGTGCATGGAGTTTGCATGCTCTCCCGTGCTTGGTTGGTTTCCTCCGGGTTCTCCGGTTTCCTCCCAAAGTCCAAAGACATGTAGGTTAGGCTAATTGGTGTTCCCAAATTGCCCGTAGTGTGTGAATGAGTGAGTGTATGTGTGTGAGTGTCTGCGCCCTGCGATGGATTGGCACCCTGTCCAGGGTGTACCCTGCCATGTGCCCTAAGTCTCCTAGGATAGGCTCCAGGCCCCCGTGACCCTGAATACAGGATTAAGCAGTATAGATGACAGTAGACAGCTCCTTGAAATAATTGTCAACAAATGTAAAAATGTGTTTCTTCGCAAAAGGGAGAATACTTTATAAATCTGTAAAGTTTTTGTCGTCACCTGAGGTAAAGTTGTCAAGGCATGAGACTACACAATTGTTATTTGGGTCCTGATAAAAAACTTAATTAAAGGACAATATGTGCTTCTCAGCACATGCCATGTAGACACATAAAATAAGACTGATATCAGCAGAATTTGGCGCCACCAACTTGAACTTGTCAAGAATGTTTAATTAGATGGTACATGTCAAAGTAGTATCCACATGATTGCCAGGACCCAATGTTTCCCAGCATTATATAGCCCAGAGCATGATGCTGCCTCCACCAGTTACCTTCTTCTTATTGTGCATCATGGTGCTGTCTCTCCCCAAGAAATGCACACTCACCCAGTCATCCACAATTTGAAATCTGTCATCAGTTGACAGGGGTCAGCAAGGGCATCTGATCTGCTATGATGCACTGTTTTCCAACAACTTTCTATCACAGACAGCGTTAACTTTTTCAGCAGTCTGTTCATCAATAAGGCTTGGACGTCCTGCTGACAGTTCACCAGTTCTGCTTCCTTTGACCCAATTTACCCCAAATGTACAGTTCCCAAGATAATGCGATAATCAATATTATTCACTTCAACCTGAGAGATATTAATATCATGACTGATCTGTTTATTAATGAAATTAATAGTATTAATGAAACTATTACTCTCATTGGTATTTACATGCATAACAATGTATAATTTACAGTTTTAGTAAAAAATTGGTAGGGCCCAATTTTTACATTTTCATTCCTGGCCTTTGTTGACAGAAGAGGAACCAAATATGATATCCTTCTCTCTTTAAATTGTTGTACCTTCTTAGATAAGTTTCTGCTCAACACATTTGTAAAGAATGGTCATTTGAATGACTGTAGCCTTCCTGACAGCTTCAATCTGTCTGGGCATTCTTCTCTCACCAGCAGGGTATTTCTGCTGACAGAACTGCAGTTTACTAAACCCTCTCTCTCTCTCTCTCTCTCTCTCTCTCTCTCTCTCTTTGACACACACACACACACACACACACACACACACACACACACACACACACAATCCTGTGTAAATTCTGTAGACTGCTGTATATGAAATGAAGCAAAACTCTTGGTTAATATCTTTATTATTTTTTTCCATTGCACTGCAGCTCCATGATTGGCTGCTTAAAGTACACACAGAAATTTACACCTAGAATAATTTTTGGATTCTGTAAAGCTGCTTTGCATGCATGACCATTTCGTAAAAGCCCTATATAATAAAATAAAATTGGATTGAAGCACCAGACCATATACTAGCATTTGTGAGCTGGGATTAAACCAGAGTGTCATAAAAAGCCAAGATAAGACAAATATACATGATACTACAAAATCGTTATCTAAGCATGGAATCAAGTTCTGTGGATTTGGCTTGTAAATTTCCACCTGTGTCTGCATCAGTGAATAACTCATAAGTGATTAATGTTAGTGTTGAAAAATAAAGCATGACTTCACCAATCTCTAGGAGCTAGTTTCAAACCATCCTAGCCATCCACTTCACCACAGAGCTTCAGTTTGCCACTGTGTATGAAGGACACTTGATGTCATCCTACAGTTGTTGAGTGACATTTAAATGAGTTTGCGGGCATCAATGCCAGTAGAGGTTCATTTTTATTCCTCTGTCTGCTGTTTGACCTTGTTCTTCTGTACTGCTATCTTTGAAGTTTTATGTATGAAAGCAACCTGATTTTTACTGTATCCCTGTGCAAGTACAGCCAGATCTAAACTTTTTTTTTACTTCAAAATTTTTCTTTCCTCTCTTTTGGAATGATTCATAGTTTGGTTTAAAAGTTTAATTACTTTTGAGATACAAATAGGACTGTTTTTGCCATCCAGCTGGTGACATTTCAAGAGTAGAAAAGTAGACTGATGGTCACAGCAGTGGGTTTTAGACTTTACCTCATTAAGTAACAGTTAATACAGGAGATTTCCTAATCAGCACCTCACAAAGCAGAATGATGTGTGCTTGTATTGGAACTCAATAGACACTTGAATGGATTGCCTGGTTGCCATACTTGTAGAGATTATGATTTAAGAAAAAGAAAAAAAAATGCAGTGGTCTCTTATTTTTCCAGAGCTGTATATACATTTACTGCTGAATGTTACTGCTGAATGTTTCTTCATCACACATGATCATTTTAAAACAATGCCCTTTGTATAATCTCTAGCATCCTAATTTCCTCTTTCCCCCCCCCTTTTTTTTTTACAAACAAATGTCATGCTTAAAACAATAAAACAACAACAAAAAAATATTACCAGATTTAAAATATGAAGACCTAATAATTCAAATATGTTTGAATTGGAATGGAATGGCTGGTTACATATTTACTCAGGGTAAAATCAGAGGTGATTCTAGGATCAGACCTTTAATTATTTAATTATTAATGTTATTTAAGTATTTTAATAGATGTTTCTCATACGTTTGATCCACAGCAATATTAGTATTACTAGAAAGTAATATATAGCAAAGTTAAACTGTCTTGTAATTTCATCCCTAATACATGAACCACCTGTCTCATGGTGGTAGAAAAAACTCTCAATGGCCATAAACTGAATGATTTAATAACTACTTCTACTACTACTATTTTGTCCCACTGGTGTACAGACTAACATTACATTATGTCACTATGTCAGAGAGTAATCTCTGAACATTGTTGGTATGACATTGCCTCCTGTGTTGATTATGTGATGGTTTATTTCCATAAATATTTTAAATAAAATAATAAGTAAGATGAAAATAGGCAAATCCTCATATGCTACTATTTAATTACATTTGTTTCTGTACAATTAAAGGCCTTTTAAGAAAAATATGGATATGGAGCTGGCTTTGTAGAACTTGCATATGAAAAATATTTTATTCCCTTTGAACTGTCTATACAAACAGAATGAATCATGGATTGTTACCTGCCTTAGGGTTTGCTTGTCTTTGTAATTTATATACTTGGCACATCCATACACCTGTAATTGGAAGTTACTGTATCTCTGTTGCACAGTTAGGAGAAAATATTGAATGTTTAATTTGAAAGATTTAAAGATCAATAACTGTATGAGCTAGTAAAAAATCACCCAGTGCCCAATGAATTCAACAAGGGACTAAACAGAACTCCAACACTTGTTAATGCAGAGCCATGTGGATTACCTCTAGGCAGCAAATAAAGATCTTTAAACAATTTTTAACTGCCGATCTTTATTAACCAACACAATAAATGCCCATTGACTAATTATTCACCCCATCAGAGATTTTCTGTAATCTGATCAATAATGCCGATCAACACACTCATACTTCACGTACGTTTTAGTCTCTCCGTTTATAATTTTTATTACCATCATATTTGTATATTTATTCAGAGAAAATAGTTGTAGCAACACAGTTGCTATTTCATAAGCTTAAGAAATAAAAATCAGTCAAAAGGAACCTGAAAAAAGACAATGGTAAACCATAATTTTCATAGCAGATTGGGCACAGTGTGTCTGCCTGTATGAGACATTTACACAGAACTGTGTTTGTTTATGCTGGACACAGCAAGAACAAGGCAAAGCCTCAAAACTCTATTACAGTATTTTGCAAAAAGCAGCAACATTTATGATTCACCCTAGCTGAGATTCCCTACCCAGCCATCATTCTCAATACATGTACACCTTAGGAAGGTCTTTTTTCATCCAAAGTGAAATACAATCAAAACACAGTGCAGTCCAAATATAAAGGAGGACAGCTAAGAGGACTCCTGATGTTTAAAAGATACATAGTTATAATATTTTTTGTTGCTTTGTTCTGAATTTATTATTATTTTTTATTCCATTTTTTATTTGTTTCCCCCTTTTAAACATGAGCATTGTCTCAAAGCAACAAAACAGAAATACTTAAATTCTAGAAATGTAAAAATTTAAATACAAATTTAGGTTTGTAAATAACAAAAATGTTTTCCTTTACATCATCTTCCTTTGATGATATTTCATTGTACAAAATACTGGAGGGATATTGAGATGTTAAATAGCTGTGGAAAACTGTCTATTCTTTAAACGAATCTAAGCATAATTAAGCATAATTATATTGCTGTTTGAGTTAGTAAAGGAATTTGACTGAAGTGAAGTGAATAATTAAGTAAAAAACAAGATTTATAATTTTGAAATTTGTGCTCTGTGTGAATTTGAACTCTGTGTGGTTTGTTATACAATATAATATCTATTGTGGTATCCATAACCCAAAAAGCTTTGAAATAGACTTAAAAGAACTTAAATATTAGAGCTGCTGTTGCTAGCCTTTATCATAATAACAGTTTTTGCTTAATTCATGGACATTTGGCTTTTATTTACTGTGGCGTAGAACCATATCCATTAATAATAATATTTTTATGCCTTCTGCCTTTTTTTTTAGCATTTCTTATTGCTCTAGTTTCATATTTTTCCAACAGCAAAAATAGCACTTCAAGTCAATTTATTGATAGACCATACAATAAGTATCCATAAGTTAAAATCTGTTTAGCGGTCAATGTAAGATGTGCCGGACTTCCGTTTGGCAGCCACACGGTGGAGACGTGATAGATGAATTCTCCAACAATTCTTAATTTCTTCACTCCTTTATTCATCCCTGGATGTTAAATTTACTCTTTAGGGTTTATATTTTTATTCTTTTCCCCACATCTATTTTTGCCTTACAATGGCTACTAGAAGTGTTAAATCAGGAAAAAAAGATGGGACTGCAGATTTTCCTGGTAAGAGTACCTGGTGTTAAATTTGTGCATTGTTCATTATTATTTTTCTATTGTTATTTGTTTCTTTTAAATCTAAGGCGTGCCCACAGCTTGACTGCTCATAACTTCCATTCTACTCAACATTTTGATTTAATTTATGGCACAGGTTACTTCAGGCAAATACAGATGCACTCGTAAAATTTCAATAAATTCTGTCCAGGCAGTTTTGCAAGATGCTGTAATAATTCTGTCTGGACAGCCAGACAAAACCTTTATTTTATTTATAAAATGCCTGTAAGGTACGAATTTACAATAGATTTCACTGTTGTAATTGAGTAATATGTATTTAGTAATTGAGTAATATGTATTTTTTTTTTTTTTTTGAGAAACTTACATTTTTAGAGCACCTATTCCTCATTAATTTTTTTTACTGAAGATTTCCCCATTTATTGGGAGATTGACTGACCAGCTGTGTGCCTATTTGTGTGCCCCTGATTTTTAACCTCAGTTTTTAAATTCAATTATTTAATCTAGACATTTTAACAACGCACCTTACCAACTGCTTTGAAAGCTTGGCCAGGCTGATGCATTGATGCATTTAGTGTTACGATGTATTTGTAGTAAGACATCATGAAGACAGACTGTTCATGTCTTGTTTTATACTCATTTTTTATACTACTTCTTAAAATCTTTATTCAGCAGTTTCAATATTTGCTGTTTACCACCTGAGCTGTTCTGTTTGTGGGTCATTTTCTGCTCTTTTTTAGTTTTATATTGTGATGATAAGTTGTAAATACAGAGTTAAATGTCTTCTTGTTTAATTAGGGAACAGCGTCCCAGATATCAAACTAGGGCAACTTTAATGGCTTTGACACATCGCTTGTCTTGCTCATTTCTGCTTTGGATTCCTCTTAGATTTTTAGATAAATCGAATACATTAGTAATTAATATGTTTCGATAAACTGTACTGTACAATACAAAGTCCCCTACATATGAACGAGTCCTATGTCCTATGTTCCGAGAGCGCAAGTCCAACAAATATTGTTTATCACAATTGGCTATACACAATATGAAACTTACATGTTCTATGACCTTGTCCTTGTTCTTTAGAATCACGCCAGTGGTCAAATGATTCATGTTAAAATAACAAGCAATGTCTGCTATCTTTTCACCTTGCTCTTATTTATTTTCACTTTGGTCTCCAGCATTATTATTTAGCACGTTTTAGCAGTATCAACTTCATCGCTGCTGGTGATTTTACACTTGCCTCTAGACATCCTGGGATGCATGCTCCATGCATGTGACAATGTATGCCGGACATGTGATCCAACTTCTGTAATTGAACACATGCAGGTATATATTTCGTCTAAATCACAGAATCTTAACCACATAACATAACCACATAACAGGTTTACCTGTAATGTATACCTAAAGGCATGAAAAGGCAAGCTTATTTATTTGCAAATTGCCATGTACATGTCATGTACATGGTTTTAACAAAATGCACTGAATAAATACTGTACAGCAATAACTGATTTTATCCGATTTTCTGACAAACTTAATCCAATTCTCACCTGTCACTAGCCACATTAAGGCTACTACTACCAGTCTGGGAGGGTCGAAGACTATCATGTGTTTCCTCAGAAACCTGGCATGACAGCCGACCGCATCTTTTTAAACTGCTCACTCATGCACTGTTGAGGCGGCGTAACACACTTGGAGAACAGCGTTATCCACTCCTTCCGCTTGCATGAGCTCATTAATTTTTATAATTTTCTTTAAAAAATATTGAAAAGCAACATGAAGTAACCATTTGTACTTAATGTAGCCATTGCCTCAGCATTAGCTAAAGGACAAGTGTTTGCTTCCATACAAAGCTGAGCACTTGGCAGTGAAACACTCCCTCAGTCTCTTACTGATGAACAGCAGGGATGTCTGCCCATGGCTTGCAGTCAGGGTCCCTGAACCAGTGCCAAACTATTACATATTAATGAACTAATGTGAGTTCATGTGTGTACTCATACTCCACTTTTGGCACAGCCACAGATGAGCAATGTCTGATCTCAGTTGTTCTTAAACCTCCTACCAACTCAACACACTTCACCTTCAGACCAAAGTCAGGCAGTAGACACTCAATCTCACAAGTCTGGACAGAAAGATGCCCCGCTCAAGAAGAAGCCTCTGTTGGATGGAATATGAAAATCCCGGGTGACTGTGACAAACCGATTTTGGAGCAGCTGGGTAACACAAGATTAATCTATGTAATTATAATAGCTTATCTCCCAAGGAGAAATTTGTTCATTGCAAGCAGGGAATATTTGCAGAGGATGCAAGCACATTTTGCAGACTCCTAATACATTGGTGACATTGGCTGGTGCTACAGCAGCAAAATACATACACAGATTTTGATGTCTTTCCAAATGAACACTTTACTTTAAAACTATTGCCAACTGCGCAGCAATAGACAGAATTTTCTCTATGCAATACATCCACACTGCAATCACAGGCTTCATACTGAGAAAATATTATTTTAATCTCTGGCTTCTTTCATAATTGTTAAGATTCAGCTAAAGTGCTGTTGATTTTCAGGCACAATTGCTGGCTCTTTTTCTGTGGCAATCAAATCCAATCCCAGAAGAGACACATGGTGTTGATATTTCGCATCTGCTGTGTGATATCTTTTCAAACCAAATAACCCAGCTACACCAGCAGAGAATATCATGTCCCCAACCATCTGTTCATAGTACCAAACCTCACCTGATGGGAAACATTGATGGGTTTGATATAATGCATACTCCTGATGATTCGTTTATGCCGCATTTGTAAATGAAGATACTTATTTACTTGTTTATTTTCTGCACTTTTTTATTTTAACAACAAGAATGTTACCAGACAGACATACTAAATTATCCATAATGGCATTCCCACATGCACACACACATACACACCCACACACACACACACACACACACACACACACACACACACTTGTCCTTAAACAATATTATACCATCTAATTGCTCCCCATCACCTTTGTGTAAGCACGATGGGATTCATTGGGGGTTTAAGTGTTTGCTTTGACTGCTAATGAAGCATTAATTTCAATCTTAAACATCTTATCTGTCTAAATCTTAGGAAATTAACTATAAATAGTTGTAGAAAAATGCCTTCCTGTTGTTTATTGACATTTATTTTTCTTTTATTGATGTAACAATCCCAGGCAGACAAGCTTTTAACTTTCATGAAATGCCAAAGTCTATTTGTCACTGTAATTCAGCTCCCTACTTAAGTTAAACTAATTTAACAACTGCATCACATTACTAATTAGTATTTCATCCTTATTATTATTTATATTTAACAAATGTCTCTTCATTAATGTTCAATACGTTTTAAGTAGAAAAATCAAGCATCATATTAGAAGTTTGAGCCCATTTCTGGATAGTAATTAGAGGACAAAATTGGATCTTTTGTGCTGCATTATGTGTTAGCACAGGATGTAATTGCCACTCTAAACTGGGTATTTCAGGTGTTTGTTGTCATTGTCTTTTGTATTATATATTCAAAAAGACTGCAGAAAGAGAAAATGTGATTAATTTTCAAGTGGATAATTCTGATTTTCCACTCCTGGATAAATTGCATTCATATTTTAAAGATGTAAAGAGTGTTGCAAAATGATTTAATTTAACCCCACCTTGAAACATGGTAATAGACTACAATGCATTGGGACACATGCCTACGATGAGGAATGAGCATATTTCAGACACACGAACTACTGTAGCAAGAACTAGTTAACAGCATTTAACACATTCATCCCATAGCACCTCCTTGACAAATTGAGTCTGCTGAGCCTAAACACCAGTTTCTGGAACTTGTATCTTCAGATTGGGAGATCTTTTTTGGATCATTAACAGCAGCTCAACCACACTGAACACTTTCCCTGAGTGCTGTGTGATTAGTTCACTGCTGTCCATTCTGCTGACTCATGACTGTGCAGCAATCACCATTAAGTGGTGACACATCACTGACACATCTATGTTCAGGAGTTCAGCAGAGGTCTCCTTCAGTGTTCACCTGCTGACGAAGCACAATAGGTCCCTGAACACAAGCTTCATGCCCAAGAAAGTTTCTGCTTCATGTAAAAACTAAGGTGATCCCATCTTCTCTCTCCCATGCTCATCACATTTTATAAAAAGAGACAATAGACAACATTCTGAGCAGCTGCATCATTATCAGTTTTGGGAATTGCACCACATCATATCCCAAAACATTGCTGCAAAGAGTGAAAACATCTGAGAAGATCTTCAAGGTATTTTTCCCCTTCATAAAAGAGGAAGAGAATATAGTTACAGTATATGTGGATACTCATCCCAGATTGGTAGAAATCATCATAGTCATCATAGACTTGTGTCTTAATCTTGGTTAACCCTCTGCATTTGGCTATTAGAGTCTGGATAGAACCCAGAGGAGAGGTTCAAACTAGCCCTAATGACCTGGGGCCAGGATCTAAGATGACATCTTGTGTCTTGTATGGCCATAAATCCTAAAAAACATGCTGACATAAGATCTCACCAATCTCTCAGGCTATGCAGAGTCTGGGGGAGGTGCAGAACATAGCTATTCTTAGAGAAGGATCAGTCACTTCCAAATGCACTTCCAGTTGTGTTGTGTTTATTTTTAAGTTAAGTATGTTTGTTTATATTTGATCTCTTTATTATTTAAAAAACATCTTTAAAAGTCATCAACTCTGCATTTATGCCTCGTCTACAACAACAACACCTTCAAAACCTGACAGTTACCTAGTTTACCACAGTAAACTCACTGCTTCCTTACTTTTAGTATGAGAGAGCCATGTGTATGCCAACTACACTGATTCAGCAAAAGTGAACATGAGAGGCAAGTGCATTGTGCCCCTTGTCTGGGCTGGTGTTATGGCATATGGCTAGGTCTATGGTTGACTCCAGATCACTGGCCGTTTCTCTCAAACGTTCAAAGCCAAACTGGTAATTAGAACATGTATTACACAGCCTTTTCTTGTCAGCAGGATGATGATCTAAGCATTTCTTGAGCTGCCTGGTTTGGCTGGAGCTCAAACAAGAGAAAAAGTGAGAATTAGGCCCAAGTGGAAGGTTTTGTAATGCCTGGAGAATTACATGTCACGTTTGTTTTTGACATCTCAAAGAACAAATGCATTCAGTTCCTGCTTTGCTGAGTTTTGCATGACTTTGTTTTGTGTCATACTGGTGATTAAATCCATGTTGTTGGCATGCTGCAGGGAGTGATGTACTGCTGAGCTAGCTGAAATACAGTGTGCACTAGGAACTCAGTTGCAGAACAGACCAGAAGGCAGTATTTTATTTTGAAGTTGTGGTAGCAAAATAAACATTTAAAACATTCTGAACACAAAACAGCAAGTTTATGCAAGCAAGGATAAAACTTTCTCAGAATTTTCATTGGAAACACAAATTCAGTCGAATCATTAGGATATCAGCAATATGACTTCCTCAGTTAACCTGGGGGGAAATGGCAAGACTTTTTAGCCAAGGCAATTAAGCAGCTGATTAGGACCAAAAATTTATAATTAATGATCACTAATTGAATGATTTAGGTTTCAAGCTCCCCAGTGGGTCCATCTTGTGAAGGGAAACCGGAAAAGTCCAGGATCTGTAGAATTATTATTATTATTATTATTATTATTATTATTATTATTATTATATTGGTATATCTTTTTGGAACCTTAAGTCACACTAAAACTTGTTTATTAGTTGGTGCTGCATTTTCCAAATAGTATTGTACTTTACTTGCACAGTAAAGCATTCTGAGGCCATTCATGTGTGGGACTACTTCTCAGCCAAGGGAGTGGGCAAGGGACTGTTGGCATAACACAGTCGGAAAGGGGATTCATCAAAGAAAATGAATTTACCTCAGCAGTCCAATTCCTGTACATTTTGCAGAATATCAGTCTGTCCCTATTGCTTCTTTGGGAGAGAAGTGGATTCTTTGCTGCCCTTCTTGAAATGTATGTAGGTAAGCGATACCACTTCGCTACCACTAGCGCTACGCAGTCTAGTCCTGTGTCAATAAAGCTTCATGAGGCCAAGGGAGTGGTTTTACTCACTATTTTGCCTAAAAACACAGCCATGAATAAAGAATTATACAAAAACATACCCTGAGAGTAACCTCTAAAACCATCCAAGAGCAGTTTGGTGATGAACAATGCCGTTCCCCACATGATGGAGCACCTTGCCAAAGTTAAGACAAAAGGGATAACTAAATGGCTCGTGGAGCAAAACATCAACATTTTGGGTCCATGACCAGGAACCTTCCCTGACCTTAATCCCATTGAGGACCCATTGTGATCACTCCTCAAGTAGCGGGTAGACAAACAAAACCCCACCAATTCTGACAAGCATTAATTATACAAGAATTGGCTAACATCAGTCAGGATTTGGCCCAGAAATTGATTGACAGCATGGCAGGGTGAATTGTGGGAGTTTTGAAAAAGAGGGAAAAATATTGAGTCTTTGAATAAACCTAATAGAATTGTCAATAAAACGGTTGTTCCTTGAAGGATCTGCTGAGTCGTAGCAGGGTCTTCCTGGCTTGGACGCAGGTCCTTCTACAATGGTGGACAAATGCTTGGGCGGATGTGGCGCTGACCAACTCCTCCTGAGATGGGAACAAGGGTGGTTGGTACCCCATGCAACACTGGAAGGGAGACAGACCGGTAGATGATGAAGTCTGGGAGTTGTGGGTGTACTCAATCCAAGGTAGGAACTTGCTCCAGGAGGTAACATCCTGAGCAGCCATGCACCTCAGGGCAATTTCGAGGGACTGATTCTTCCTCTCAGTCTGGCCATTTGATTGAGGAAGAAACCCTGAGAACAGGCTGGGATTGGCTCCAATTAGCTTACAGAAACTTCCAAAACCTTCCAAAACTGAGAGGTGAACTGTGGGGCCCAGTCTGAGAAAATGTCCATAGGCAGGCCATGGAGCTTGAAAACGTGGTTAATCATGAGTTCGATAGTTTCCTTGGTGGACAGGAGTTTTGGTAGGGGGATAAAGTGGGCAGCTTTAGAAAACAGTCATGATGCAGGTGTGGCCAGCAGAGGTGGGTAACCCAGGGTAAGTCCAGGGCAATGTTGGACTAGGGGCGGTGAGGGATGGGCAGGGGTCTCAGGAGGCCTGCTGGGGCCGTGTTGACATGTTTGAACCTTATAAAGACGTTGCATGCCGAAACAAAGCTAAAGATGTACTCCTTGGGTATGGGCCACCAATACTGCTGCTGGATTAGCGCCAGGGTTCTGGCGGAGCCAGGGTGGCAAGAGAGTTTTGAGCTGTGGGCCCACTCCAGGACCTGAGAATGCAGAGCGAGGGGAATGAAAAGGCGGTTAGGAAGCACATTGCTTGGACTTGGCTCATGAGGAAGAACTTGCTTGCAGGGGGGTGGCAAAATAGTTTCGCATATGGCAGGGTCATGTGTGGTCATAAATTGTCACAATAGAGCATCAGGCTTGGTGTTTTTTGACCCTGGTCAGTAGGAGAGAGTGAAATTGAACCTAGCAAAGAAGAGGGACCACCAGGCCTGGCGAGAGTTGAGCCTTTTGGTGCTCCGTAGATATTTGAGGTTATTGTGGTCGGTCCACACTAGGAAAGGGACCTCCATTCCCTCTAGCTAGTGTCTCCATTCCTCCAGGGCTTGATGGTCCTCCAGGGTTTGAAAAACCTGATGGTCAAGAGCTCACAATCTCCGATGCCTTAATTACTTTCAGCAATAGCTAGGTGGTGGGAGAAGAAGAAGCAGGGGTGCAGTTTATTATCCAGGTTGGATCTTCATGAGAGTACATCTCCTACACCAGTGCAGGAGGTGTCGACCTCCACGATGAACTGACGTGACAGGTCTGGGATGGTGAGGATAGGGGAAGAGGTTAACTGCTTCTTAAGTTCGCTGAAGGCCCTCTTAGATTCCAGATTCCAGCAGAAATGGTTCTTGGTAGAGGTGTTGGCTGTTAGAGGGGCAGCAATAGAGCTGTAGCCTCGGATAAAATGATGATAGAAGTTTGTGAAGCCTAGGAATCTCTGAAGTTCTTGCTGTGAGGTGGGAGTAGGCCACCTCGAAGGCAGTTAACATTAGAGGGAGAGGGTACCAGTTCTTTATTGTTATGTTGTAAAGGCCCCTATAATGAATGCACGGAAGAAAGGGACCGTAAGAGAGAGAAACAGCATGTGATTTGCTGAAAACAGCCTTGAGGTCATGGTAATCTGGGGGAACACGGGTGAGGTCCTCCGCAGGGGTGGGGTCGAGGAATGGCATGGTGACAGCTTGTAAACATGATGTGGAACATGATGGGCTCCAGGCTATGATCAAGTTGCTGGCCCAATTAATGTGCGGGTTGTGTTGAGATAACCAGGGGAGACGTAGAACAACCGCGGCATGAGATCCCTCCATGATGAACAGCAAGGTCCATTCCGAGTGGTTGCCCGAGACCCTTAGACCAATGACAGGGGTTCTGTGAGCGATATCAGAATCAGAAGAGTTTTATTGCCAAGTAAGCTTGCGCATACAAGGAATTTGTTTTAGTGACAGAGCTCCAGGACAAGACAAATAACAAGACAAAACAGCACGACACAAAACAGGAAAAAAAAAATTACAACAAATTGAGAAGGATGGATTTTTTTGGGTTAACATCAAATGGAGTAGGGTGTAAGATACTTACAAATAAGTTAAATAAATATCTGTGGTATTGCACAGTATATTGCACAGTGGTATTGCATATATATTTAATGCACAGTGAGAAGAATGTTTTAGCTGTTCATGAGGTAAATTGCCTGGGGGAAAAAACTGTTCTTGTGCCAGACTGTTTTGGTGTTTGATGCTCTGTATCGTCGGCCAGACGGCAAAAGTTCAAAGAGAAGGTGGCTTGGGTATGAGGGGTCCAGAATGATATTCCGAGCCCTTTTCTTCACTCTGGATATAAACAGTTCTTGTAGTGTGGGTAGGGGAGTGCTGATAATCCTTTCAGCAGTCCGAAACGTCCTTTGTAGTCAGTTATATGGGAGCGGACTCCCATCGAGGGCCTGAACCTTGAGGTGGTTTTCCAATGGCAGCGCATGGATACCCAGAGCCTTGGCCAAAGCCGCTTTCATCAGATTACGGTCCAAGCCAGTATCAACCAGTACTTGCACTACGTGGGTCTGTTGCTCATGGATGAGGAAGATAGGAAGCAGGTGGCATTGGTCTTTGAGCCTTCTTGGAGTCTCGCCCTCTAGTGCTCCCAGCTGAACTAGAGGGCGCCTCCTTTTTCTGGATAGTTTTTGAGTAGGTGTCCTGGTTTCCCGCAGGAAAAACAGGCTCCTTTCAGCAATGGCACTCCTCTGGGGTGATGCAGGTTCTGCCCAGGTGCATGAGTTCCTCCTGGGAATCAGCTCGTAAAAGAAGGGGTCGAGGCAGAACCCTGGGTGGAGTGAATCTACTTGACCGGCCAGATCTTGGAGAGATGAGTGGAGCTCTCTAGAGATTAGCTCATCTTGAAGTGTCTCCATAAGGCCGTCAAAAAAGATGTCACACAGGACTCGGTCGTTCCAGCCGCTGTAGAGGGCCAGGGTCTGGAACTCAATGGCGTAATCAATAGGCCGAGCATGAGCCTTGTTTCAGCAGTGCTGTGGCATGTGTAGTTGAACACCCTCTTCATTTCCTTCATTTCCTTCCTCCTAACTGGCACAGCAGGGGTCGTGGGAATCCAAAAGCGTGGTGCTCCATTCCCGGGCACATCCTGAAAGGAATGTGATGACGTAGGCCACCTTGGATTGTTCAGTGGAAAAGGTGAAGGTTTGGAGCTCGAAAATCAGTGAGCACTGGGATAGAAAGGAGTGACAGGTGCCCAGATCTGATTCGTAGGTGGGAGGGGTGGGGAGGCATGGCTCTTTTTGCACGTGCAAAATTCCTCCTTGCGGACATGACATCAGCGAGAGACTGCTTCATGTTGAGTAATTCCTGCTGATGAGCTCCAAGCAGAGCGCCTTGACTCTCCAGAATCCGCTGGATCCATATCGTGGCTGCATTATTCTGTCATGGGGTCGAGGCAAAACAAGGTGAATCCAAGTGCGTATAACCCTGTGTTCACAACGAACGCCGCGAGAGCATCAAAGTTTGCTCTTGCCGCCCTGTTGCCGCTCGTCACCGCGCTTCGCCACTCTGACGTAGACCAAATGCCTTTCTTGTATTTAAAGGGGCCGCAAAGCAATCAAGCTTGTTCATCTTATTGAGACTGACTAAAATGTGGAAGAAAACAAGAAATTTATTGATAGAAAGACCTGTATTGTAGAAATAAACAAATTATAAGGCATTTGTATAGTGTGGCTTCTGTTCATTGTGAATTGCTAGTCCAATTTAATATTTTTTTATTATTATATTATATTTCATATTATATTTAAACACCAACAATTTCAGACACCTTTGTCCATGCATAATTTTTTTTTTATTAATGTCATAAATAACCGGGAAACCCGCTACCGCACTTATTAACTTCCTCCATTTTGCTTGGGAACTAATGTCGCTGGAACAAAAGTTTACAGGACTGCGTTCTGCGGAATGCGCTCAAGCGGAGGACCTCTACTTTTTTTATTGGTTGCCGCTCAACCGCCTCATAGCTAATTACCATAAAGTTGAGCTGATTTCAACGCCCTTCGTCGCTCTCACCGCTCTCACCGCTCTCACTACACCGCGCAGCCCATCACCGCTCTTCGCTGCCGGCTTCCTTTGAAAATTAATGACTTCCGCCCGTTTTGACGCTCTCGCCACATTCGGTGTGAACGCAGGGTAAGGACTGCAATGCGATGTGGGGGGAATGGTCGGGAAGCGTAAGCGAGGGTCAAACACTGGGAAATCAATCCGCGAAACGTTAAAACCAAATCGCAAAACGAGAGCCGTAGTCAAAAGAAAAGCGCGAGATAAAAAAAAAAACGGGAAATCACAGGAGCAAGAATGGATACATGATGGTCTGGTGAAAACATGAGCACATGGGGGAAGTGACAGTGTGGGATAAAATAAATAAACGGGTAGTGGGAAGGATGTGATACATGACGTTTTATGTTGTAAACAAAGCTAACGGTTACCTTTTTGGCCTAAAAATATTTGTGCTGTTGAGGCGAATTTGGTTCTTCCAAAAAATAGGATTTTATATGATTTTTTTTTTGGTAATTCTAAATGTATTGAGACTTTCATCAATAAATAATGTCTAAATTATTTGGTAGAGCTCTATAATTAAAACTGTAATAATAAAAATAGTTTTTATTATTTTTCTAAATAAAAAATACTAAACTAATCTATCATCGTTTTTCATTTTACTTAGCAGGGATACTAAAATCTAAAGAGAAGCTTTCTGTTTCTCTTAAATGTAAAGTTATCTGGAATTTTTTCTACTAGTGTTGGCTAAAATGCTATAGGCAGATGACAAATACACTTTTGCAGTAATTTTCTATTTAGCAATGACATACAATAACCAGCTGTTTAGTTGAATATTTTAGCTGTTACCCTAGTTACATTAGGCTACCTAGAGACTCTGTTAAAACTATATATAGTCATACAGTATATATCTTGTCTGATGAATCATTTGGATAGAGCTGTCTGCTGTTCTTTTGTGTTCTCCTCGCAATCCATCTTGTGTAATGGCAACATCCTTTCTAGCATATGGGTGTAGACAAGACGATATTTGGATAAATGAATAAGAGTAACTCAGTTTCTTTAGAGCGACTGCTGAGCTGAATATTATCTCTGTATTACTTGCCCTCTGAAAAACTAGCAAATAAGTTAACACTAATGGTACTGAATTAAGATTCAGGAACACAATCAAAGTAAAGTAAGTTTCACTTAATTTAAGCAAACGTGTATCTGTCTTTAATTTTAAAAACAAAGATCTGTCCATAGATCCAGATCTGTCCTGAGTTTATCAACCTAAAAATATGTCAGGTAAAAATAAAACAGGTCTTCCCACACTGAAACCTCCAAAATGTTCCTGTAACAACATTTCAAATTGCGCAACACAATTTTGGGTGTGGTTCCATAAATTGCGTAAATGTGTATTTTGCTCTTCTCATCTCTGCAGTCTTGCACTCTTTCTCTCTCTCTCACACACACACACACACACACACACACACACACACACACACACACACACACACACACACATTTGCATGCATCAATAAAACCAAACTATCTTTACATAAATTATGGCATAAAGACGCATGTCCGCTTTTAAACGAAAGTACACCGCCCGAAATGTTTCATTGGGAGTCGCTGTGGAAGAGGAGGATTTGTCTGATTGCTCATCTGCTCCAGATTGCCCATGTTCATGTGTTGTGTGCCTTCTCAGTAATTTAGTCCTTTTATTTGACATTTTTATAAGAATGTTTTGATATGGACATTTAATTTCACAACTTCATTGTTTAATGTTTGCTTGCTTTGTTCGTTCATTGGTGACCTAACACACCTAAGGAACCTTTCTTTTTGTCAATTGATGTTGATGGAACAATTAAATTAGTTTTTACTTTTTTTACTTAAAAAAATCTGCTACTTTTTACAGCTTAATGTTGACATTTGTGGCACTTCTCTATTTAGAAAAAATATGTAGGATTTTTTTTTTCATTTATTTGTCCTTTTTTGTAGTTTATTGCACTTTTAAGCAAATTATCTAGTTATTTGACATTTATTCCATATATAATCTTGAGGTTAGGGATGGAAGCATTGCATTGATCAATGCCATATGAAAACACTCCAAAAACGGCTCCTGCTGTCACAGGGGACCACCAGAGGGCGCCAAAGCGCCCACTGACTCCATTTTGTGTCTTGTTTTGTTTTGTAGTTTCTGGTGAACTCTAACTCCCAGAATGCACCTCAGTCAGGTGATGTCGCGCTCACCTGAACTGAGGGTGCTCATTAGTGTGTTTGTTATAAATCTTCCTGAGTTCTGTCTTGTCCTTGTCTTGCATCTGTTCGTGTAGGGTTACTGTTTGTCTGGTATGTTATCACTAGCTTTATGTTCTTCCTGGTTCTGTGTTCTTCCTGCTTCTGTGTTCTCTTGTCCCTAGCTCTGTGTTGTCCCTAGCTCTGTGTTGTCCCTAGCTCTGTGTTGTCCCTAGCTCTGTGTTGTCCCTAGCT
>QMIH01001455.1:26844-54872 GCA_003987875.1 Clarias batrachus
ATGTTTAGTTTATCTTGTGTTTAAAGTTCATGTCTGTTTCTTTGGTTCCCTGTTGTGTTCTCATTAAAGTCTTTTGATCACCATTACCTCTGCTTTCATGCCTGTCTTTCATCCGGCAAGCAGTAACCGTGACACCTGCAGCATGTAAAAATTCTAAGATACAGAGATGGCACAGCTTTTCTATAGCAGTTTTAAAGGGTTACCCTAAACTTATAAAATACAATATGTCAAAGGTTGTGGAAACCTCATTATAACACGTATGCATGTGTGAAAATTACATTGCAGATCCCCCTCACACCCCTCCAAAGCAAAAAAAAGTGTCATTGTGTTCACAGATGTTATATTATGTCAAAAACATTGTAATTGTGCATAATTATTTAATGTTTGTGCACCAAATAAAATATTGTGAATGGCACACTTATCATATGACAGAACAAAGCGATTTTTGCTTTACTTTCTTTGTAATAATTTGTCATGTTAGTTCCTTTGTTGGTAGTTCCTTACTTACTGTAATGTGACACACTTAAGGCACAAAGTTCACCTGAGAACAGACTAATGCTATTTAAGTCTATTTTTACATTGTACTTTACTTTTCACCCCTCTGTGTTTGGGGTGCAATCAGACTCACAGTTAATCTATCTTACTCTGAAGTATGAATATGTTTCATTGCAATTGACAGCTCCTTAGGTGATGCATGGTTGATAGAGGGCATAATCATTCATTATGGGTGGGTTTGCATGATGGATATTCAGCTAGCATTGCTGGACTTCCATCATCAATCAACAGCATGGGAGGCCAGTTTTAAAGACATTTATCCAACAACAAAAAAAAGAGTATGTAAAAAGTCACCTTTGGTTTTAGAAACCTTCAAAAGGCCTCAGCTCAGCAGTGCTTGACCTGCATTTCAGGCCAAGATTTCTGTGATTTTCCAGCAAAGCACCATGCTGTGCGGAAAGTCCATTAATATTTATTTTCTGCTCAGTTTCATATCCAAGAAGGAAACAATAGCAGATTCAGTCCATTCTGGAGTACATGAAAGTGTATACAATAATAACTGTTTCTAATTCTCATGCAGGGGAATTTTTGTGTGCCTGAATTTTTAGAGCATTTTAAATAGTACTATATAATTCCTTAAAAATCTTTAGTCTATTGCTGTTTTAGCTCTTTCATTTTTGATAATGATGTTATGTTTGTTGTTAGAAAGGAGCTGAATAACCAACCATAATGCAACCAGCCAGCCAACCAACCAAACAAAAATACATATATAAATCCTTAAACTGTCAGTCAGATGCTTCATGCCAAGCAAAAATGCCAAAAGGTTCAATTGAGAGTCTGGGTGTACAACATATCTTTTATATCATGTTGAGCACTTTTAATAACATATGCTGAATTACACTGAACAACATGTTGAATAACCCATTTAATGCAAAACATCTCTCTTTCTAAAAATATGTACAGTATCAGTACCCAGTCATGTTATGGATTAATGTTCAAAACATTGAAACATGCTTTAAACCTCAATTAAAAATTTCCAATGATTACTTAAACTACAGTTTTTAAATTTTTTTTATTGGGCTTTCTGTTGAGGTCATTAAAAACATTTTCAAAACCTAAAAGAGCAGAGGTGGCAGAGACGGATGCAGTTGCAGGTGTTGACTTTATTTAAGAAATCCAAATTATAATGCAAAAACATGGTCACAAATGAGCACAAGGTCAGGAGATCAGCAAACAAACTTAACAGTACAAAACCAGAATCTTAAAAACAGAAACAGAGCATTAACCAGAGAAGCATGTATAAAAAGCCAAATTCTTGACATCCTAGGCAAATAAAAGCTGGACTATACTTCGCTGTGACTTCTGAGTGTCTTTAAATACGTTGAGCATGTGAATGTGCATGATTAGTAAGCCAGTGATTGTGAATGTGACAATGAGAGTAAGTCAAAAGTCCGTGGCCACCTTGTCTATAAGCCATGATGTTCTTTAGGAAGTTGACTCCTAATTTGGAATCTAAGGTAAGTTGGAAAGTTCCTTGTATTTAAGTTCACCAAGGTCAAAGGATTCTCTCCTATCTGAAGCTGCTTGTTCCGTGAACAATGCAGAAAGTGAGAATAAGATGGTGGGCTGTTAGACTGTAGAGGGGAGAGCTGTTAGGAAAAAATCATCCATATCCTTGCCAATATTAAAAAGAGTAGCCTCCTAACCATTAATCTAGAACAAGTTATTTTTTGGTTATGTTTAAAATAAAGATGCCCTGAACTCTATTTTGGGTCACAAGCATAGGTTAAATTGTCAATGTTAAAGACAGCAAGTAAGGTTACCAAAATACATTTTGATAATATGTCATTTCAATAACAGTACAAAAATAAACAAATAAACAAAAATATCTGTGTGCCCTTTCTTGTCTACTTTTACTTTGTGATAACTATAATTTTTTTTCAAGCAATTCATGGAACCAGGAACAAATTATGAACTGTACACTTTGGTTACTCTCTAGAAAATATACTGTATATTATTATTAAATATTATTGCATTAAGATGCTATAATACTTCCTGATGACATTTCCATAGAGAACTGATGTCATGAGTTGTGGTGCGAGGCATAAAGGCAGAGGTCCAGGTTTTATCGGAAACGATGTTTTATTTAAATGAACAAACAGCAAATATACTTTAAACGAAAACGAAACCAAAACACGAATAAAGGTAACGGGAAACACGAACTGAACACACAGACATTAACGAGGAGAAATCAACAGATGCAAGACAAGAAACTCAAAGAAACCAAAATATTTATAATAAAACTAATAACCAACTCGGTTCAGGTGAGCGCCCACGTCACCTGACCAAGTTGCAACATGGGAAATTAAATTAAACTAAACAAACTACAACACAAAAGACTCAGGGCGCTTAGACCCCCTCTAGGGGTTATTCCTGACAACTGAGACCTGTTAGAGAACTGTTTTTAATTGTGAAATAAAGTCTATCTTTTCATGCTTAATTTTTTGCAATATTTCCTCCTTTTAAAAGAATGTACGTAAATATTTACATCTTTAGCAAAAAAAAAAGTAGTCTCTCCTACAAACTACCAGAATTTATTTATTTTGTTTTCTTTGTGTTTAACAATTGAAATAGTTTCCAAATATTTTTTTTCATTAGGCAAACAACTGTTTCTATTATTTTATATATAAGTCTCTGACCTCTAATTGTTCATCTTATGGAACAGGAGAAAAATAGGTATTTTTATTTATCATTAATATTTGAGTTATTCCGGGAGTGATGCCATTGATTATCAACCGGTCATGCATGCTCTCTCAGAACAGTGACTGGAGAGAGCCAGGTAGGTTTTTGCACTGCCCTGCATCAAAGAGTGAAAATGTGATTTATTAGTTGATATTTTGAGTTAGTATTAATCATTAGGGGTGTTATGAAACTGGAACTGAAACGGAGTAAGCATGTATTTACTGTTTATCCTGTACTGGGTCACATGGGGGCCTGGAGCCTACCCGACTTTGGGCACAAGGGTGCTTAAACAGGGTGCCAATCAATCGCAGGCCACAAACATACAATACGGCCAATTTGGGAACATTAATTAGCCTAATCTGTATGTCTTTGACCTTGAAGGAAACTGGAGGACCTGGAGGAAACCCATCAAGCACAGGGAGAACATGCAAACTGGCAGGAATCAAAATCCCCGACCCTGGAGTTGCAAGGCCACTGTGCTAACTACTACGTTATCTTTCTCCTATAATAAAATAATAAAGCATTAAACAGTAAATAGTAGATTAAAATCAAAATTACTGTAATTGTAAGCTCTCAAAATAACGCAGCCAACTTTTGTCTCAATATTTTGCTCTCTCTCTCTTTCTTTCACACACACACACACACACACACACACACACACACACACACACACACACACACACACACACACACACACCAAAATTCTGACAGATAGCTTATGAAGGAACTCTAAAGCTTCAAATGATTTTTTCCCCTGAACTGGGGAGCTTTATGTATTATTTCTGGTGAGAGATTGCAGTGACAAAGGAAGAAGTAAAAGGAGATTTAAGTCAATGTGCCACACAACAATATATTGATTTCACCTTTGTATTATGTCTAAATGTGTTTATTGATTTCTTGCTGTAGATTGGTTGGGTGAGTAAAAATAAAAAATAAAATACCACTGCAAATGGCAAAATTTGCAGTACTTTTTTTTTTAACAGCATAAGTAAGTAGGCTTATAATAGACATTTACATATTAATCAAGTAAACAGCTCATTATTTAGGGTAGTATTAGGGTAGTATATTAGGGTACTCACATATTAGGGTAGTATCTATAAACAGTCTTTTGTCCATTTACAATCTACAGTATTTCCTGGCAATGAACATTTATTTTACCTTCATAGCTTCACTCTAAAAGTAAAATAATCAATTACAGATCAGACCCTATATGTAGATTGGCCATCGCTAAATATACAAAAAGTCCTTAGTAATATTCACTTTCTATACCTTGAGGTGCAATGCCACAGTGCTAACCACTACATAACTGTGCCACCGCCCCTAATGATATAAACTAAATTAATTGTAATATTAACATAACTATTGCCTAGTAACAATAACTAATGTCTTAAAGTGTGCTATTAAATTGGTTGAATATATCCTAATATAAGGTAGAGTATAAATAATATAAACCAACATGGACAAATGAATGATTTATGGATTTTGAATAATAGCAGTGATCTGGTGTAGTCTGGAATGGGGACATGTTGCTTTTGTTCTCTGAATGTTAGAAGCCGAAACAGCAAATTGTGTGTGTAAAGCAGAACCACAATGAAAAAGCCTTGGGCTCTGGTTTTATGTTTTTCTTTATGTTATTTCATCTTTTGCCAGAAAGATGAAATAGCAGAGACAGACATACACAGGCACACATGCAAGCAATCACACACACACACACACACACACACACACACACACACACACACACACACACACACACACACACACGCACGCATTTACGCACACACACACACACACACACACACACACACACACACACACGAAAAAAAAAAAATCTGGAATTTTATTGTAGTACATAAATAATAATGAGAAGGACTAATCTAAAATTGTTTGACTTTTAGATGCCACTGTTCAACTCATATTTAAATCACTTGTCTGTGTAGATTTTTGTTTTATTACTTTTTTTTATGTATTTAATTTTAATTTAATTTTATTATATGATTATATATTTTTTATTATTTATGTGAAGCACATTCTTGTTGTTAAAGTTCTATACAAATAAAGATAAGTTAGCTTATAAATTAGCTTAATTGACCATATTCTGAGGTTGTTTGCCTCCTTCATATTGAATTCACATAAAATTCCATCTTATATGCAGTATGCTATTTTTTGTCTTTCGGCCACTCCCACCAAGGGATCGCCATGGCAGGTTTACTGTACATTGGGCGGCCTTACTGATGGAAGCCTCCCATTTTTCTGGACTTGGAACCAACACTGCATCCAGTGATCCAGAATCAAACCCAGCATGGTGGACGAGCAATCTACCACTGAGCCACCAATGCCATCTTATATACTTTATATTTTAATTGAATGGGTGCAATAGCTCGTCAAATAAAATGTATATTAAAGTAATCACGTACAATTGGATTTTATTTTTAAATTCTTGATTTCAGACATTTGGCAGCATCATTCATTAATTTTCTGTAAGAGCTTTATTACAGTCAGTGTTGTAGTGCATCACAAGAACACAGGGTAAAAAATGGGGATACACACTGGCTTGTAAGCCAGGACATCATAGGGTATAACGCCAGTAGTATGTCTGTAGAGTGACATTACATTGCATACATAATGCAGGTATTGTACATTTATTTTCCTTGAACATGATTAATATCACATGGATAACTTGTTGGGCACACATGAAATGTCATTTAAAATAAATTAAATAAATGTAATTAATACAATTTAATTACCATAAAATACTTTTTTTGTATTTTTGAAATATGTAAATATATTACACATAAATGCAATGCAATTAAATAACAAAAATAATAAAACAAGCTATGGTCTTACAATTGTATTATTATTCATTAAGATATATAGGAAAATACTTCATGTTCATTTTTTGTGTTGATCAGAGTTGTAATTTTAGATTTCTAATTGGGCTGCAGAATTCTTAAGTTTGAGAAGACTGTCCTAGAGTACTCAACCGTGCTCCTGCTCCTGAAGTGTTTTCCAGCAATTCATCTCATGCAGTGCTGTGGAATCCCACAAGCACCATTTAATAATTTAAATAAATGTGTTGTGCTTCACTGAATATCCGCCAGATGGCGCATAGCAGGACTTTATCTACTGTAAATGTATACAACAAAGTATTGTTGTACGAAGAATTGTGCATAATTATTTAATCTAAAACAATATTTTTTCCAATGCTGAAGCAAACATTTATTTAGTTTTACACTAGATCTTTCATGATGAATGTGTGTATAAGTGCTTCATATTATGTTTACAATAATGAAATGAGATGCCCTAAATCGTGCTTTAAAATTCATAATTAAAAAGTTTGTAATGTCTTAACAAGGACAAAACAATAAAAGATATGGCAATGCCACAGTTTAAATGGTCTTAAAATTAATACAATTTCCTGATAGTAGGCTATCTAATAGTGTTAACTATGTATCCTGATTTGTGAATATGTCAACATATCTTCATTAAAACATAAACATTTGTCGACACTGAGCACCATTAGAGGATATGAATGAACAAAACAAAAATCTATATTTTTAAGTAAATATTCTTAAATGCACATGAAGTGCTTCTGGCTTTTTATAATAATAATCATGCTTTTTTGCTGTTTGTGTCCAGCATTGAATAACTATTTCATCAATTATTTGACCACGGGCTGGAAATAATAGCTGCAATGTGATTGTCAATTTATGACTGAAATAAAGCTGTTCATTGGAAACCCGCAACTCCTACTTTCACTTTACAAAAGGCAGCGCTTTGATCAAAAGGCTGATAAACGTGTGTGATTTATGGAAAAAAAATGCAGACATACTCCCCCAGAAATGCAACAAACACAAATATATAGGCTTCTCGCTAGATAAACACTGGCTTTTCCAACACAAAAACAAGCTCCAATGTGAGCCGTTTCATGTCATAATATAATATAACATATTTTTGCTGTGTAGATAATTTTTTTGTGTGAATAAGAATTGCATTTCATATGAATGTCCCATATGAGACGTGCAAACTCTCATACACACAAACTCTCCATGCACAAACACCTACAGTATGAGACGCGCAGAAACATACACAAAATCTCCATGCATACACACCTATGAGATGCGCACATGCACACATAGTTCATGATACTCAAGGTGCATTCAGATCGGCCTGAAGTACCCTGCACATTATACTTCACAGGGTGTTCAGCCATGTTAAGTGTGATTCCAAACCGCATGGAGTGAAACTGCTCAGTTCAATTGGAACTGTAACGGTGTAGGGAACAACTGAACAACAGGTCTTCACTTCACCAGAAAAGAGAATGAAACATTTTCCATCAGTCATCGCCTCTCGCAGTAATGCCGATCAAACATAATACCTGTCCATAAATAAAATGGAATATTTAGACATATATAAGCAAAATATATTTCACTTAATTATTACAGACTAAAACAAGGAAAGAAGACGTGCTGAGCTTCAGTTCATTGTGATGTGGACAAAAGGTCTAGGAAACAAAATCTGAATATATTCAGTAAATTTACGAATTACACTTAAAGTATCAAATCCAGCTATGAAGTCTGATTTAACATATACCTTTAAACATTTTATTTCTATTTATTTTATGTTTTTATGGGGAGATACATTTTTATCATGCAGCAGAGAATCAGCAGAGAAGTCTGCTCTGTCTTTTTTTAAACCCCTCAATTCTGCCAATTCCCCCATCAGCAAAACTGGTTTGATAACTTCACACCCATCATGAATGGAAGGTGAGAAGAGGGATTACAGTAACTGGAGCTTTCTGCGAGTCGTCACGTCGGAGCGCGCTGTCGCATCGTATTCAGCAAGTAAACTATATATTCGTTGCATTTTTTTGTGGGGTTATGTCTGCAGTTTTATCTAATAAATTTGCTTATATCTGCGCACAAATTTATAAGCCTTTTGATCAACGCCACTCACTTTCACTTTGCAAAAGGCAGTGTTTATTGTTTATTGTATATTTAAAGAGAATACACATACATTCATCATGAAAAATCTATTGTAAAATAAAAACAAAATCCTGTTTGCTTCAGCATTGGAAACAATATTGTTTTAGGCTAACTTTATTAATAATTATACATTTTGTATTTTTTGTTGCATCTTTTTGCTCAGATGCGTGGGCATCTTTAAATTTGAACAAAATAATAATGGGCTGGTAGGCTCGTTATTTTTCATGTAACTTAAATGGCTGAATTAAGTTAAATATACACAATAAATTAATAATTGCATTTGCTTTACATTTGAGCACTCATGTGTAAATAGCTTTTTCAATGTCTATACTACCATATCATATATTTGTGTCTAATACAGTTTTATTCATATTTTACATTACATGCACTTTGTAATTTATTTGCTATTGTATTTTTAAATTGTAACCTAAGTATCTAAAGTATAAGCATACGGTATTTAACTACTTTAGCAGATTATGAGAAATTTGGTCTGGCATTTAGATAAAGTCCTTAATTTATATAATTTTATTATTTAATTAATTATCTTATTATAAATACAATTCTTATTCTCTATATTCTTGTCAAATATAGTCCTTCAGAGCAAGCATTCGTGTCAGGAGATTCTTCTCATCTTTCATTCACGATAGGTGTGAATTTATCAAACTAGGTGTGCTGTAGGCAAATACTGTGTTTTTTTTGTTTGTTGATGAATTAAAGTAAAGCCTTTATTTTGTCACATATACATTACAGCACAGTGAAATTCCTTCTTCGTATATCCCAGTGTAACTGGGGTCAGAGTGCAGGATCAGCCATGGTACAGCGCCCTTGGAGCAGTTAGGGTTAAGGGCCTTGCTCAAGGGCCCAACAATGGCAACCTGGCTGAGCTGGGTTTAACAAGACAGAGCGGACGTCTCTGCCTAAAAATTATTTCCCCAGCAAAACATAAAATAGATTAAAAAAAAAAGTTTACTGATTAAATCAGACTTCGTAGTTGAATTTGATACTTTTTGATTTTGTACTTTTCTTTTTATGGACAGCTGTACTATGCTTAATCTGGAGAATAAACAAACCTCGTAGATTGTCTTGAAAGTCTTGGGCAGTGGAGGACTGGCCATCTGGACCACCATGAACCATTCATGGAAATGCAATTCTTATGCACACAAAAAAAATCTACACAGCAAAAACTATGTTATGTTACATTATATTATGACTTGAATAAATCGTCTCACATCTTGTTTATCTAGCAAGTGGCCTATATATTTGTTTTTGAAGACCTCTGATTAGACTATGTAGGAAATAGGCTTAACATCCCGGAGCCCAAACCTCATTTAAAGAACATTTTTAAATTAACAAATATTGTAAGTAAACAACAGTAGCACAAGTTTAAAAAAAATGTAGACTCTAAAAAATAATTTGGCATCTGGCACTGTTCTTATATTGCTCTTTGTCAGTGTAAATCGTTCAGTGACAACTCCGTAAATTTCCATGTACTGTAAAACAGGAACATCTGTATGAATAAACTGAGATGGGTGTTTCTTAGCCTCATCCCCATAAAAATCACGAATTGTGTGCGGACCACTGAGCTTCTACGGATTCTAAAATTGACATTGCTACTGTTTTCTCATCCTGAGCGGTGCAAAAAACTGAAGTTGCAAAAGGAGACCCCATTGGACAATAATTTTTAGGACCACTTTTGTGGCTCTGTTTGCACATGTTGGCCATTATTTAAAGCTTTGTCATTTTGTGGATTAGACTTTGAAGAACCTGTATGAAATTATTTCCGTGTCTTATTAATTCAAGCGCGTAAAACATATTTGAAAGTACACTGCCTGGCCCTAAAAAAGTTGCTAGTTCTGAAGGGTCAAATTATTGGGCTGTATCAAGCAAAGAAAAAACAACTAAGGATATTTTAATTCGCTGGAAAGTGAAAAACACTTATCAAAATATGAAAGGATATTGCTGAACTGTCAATGGAGATCACTTAAAACACATTTAAGCATTAAGAATTGCATAGCTACTGTATATTTAAAAGCATTCAATGGATTTTAGGATCAGGATTGGAACTAAACATCTGTGTGGCCACTTTTTGTGTGACTAATTAGAAAAAGGCTTGAATTTGCTTGGAAGCAATCTAAAAATTTAAAAAGATTTTCACTTGCAAACTTGATTTTTACTTGCTGCATAAGATCTGTGCTCTCATATCTGTTTGATGTGCTTGCATTAAAAAGACACAGTTAACTTCATAAATCCTGGATAAAATAAATACTGGGTAAAATATTTTTTAGCAGTAGTTTTGTTTATGATAGTTTTGACAGAAAGACTTACAGTTACTGCTCTTTAGCATAACACCCTAGCAGCAAAGGTATTGATCAGTTAATGAACTTACTGCTTCGGTGATCAGTGAAGCTGTGGCTGGGGATAAGTAAATGTATTGACAAGAGGAGAAGCAGTAGTGTTCCTTGAGTGATTACTGGGGGAATGTTATTGCTAGGGCTCTTTATCATAATAAATGAGGAAGAGTGGCAGACTGGGTTAAATCAGATAATGGAAATATTTAAAAATAGTACAGTTTGATGTCCTTGGTATTAGTTATAATTTCTTAATGACTCTATATTTTTATTTATTTTAAACTATTATTTCAGTTAGAATGATCATAATCTGATTTATTTTTCTCACTGAGCTGACAGTCTATTAATGCAATAATTCTAAGTTTAAAATAAAAATTATATTAAACTGAGTTATCAGTTTGGTTATTAGCATTTTTATATGAGGCAAATGTTACTTTATTTATAATATAGTTCAATGCAATAGGAAAATCTTCTTCCTTTCAAATTTAGGGATTAAAATTTATCCTATAAGGGGGGACCACTTTGTACATGTCAAATTTTTTTTAGGTTTTTATTGACTACTTTGAGCATGTAAATGCACACCTCATCTGATCAGGAAACAGTTAATTTAGAATCTCCAAAATAATTACATTTATTGAAGAAATATTGTTCATGTAAATGTAAGAACTGAAAGAACGGAAAGTGTTCAGCATGTGCACCCTCCAGCTACTGCCCAATTCCATTCAACTCTCTCAATTTATTCTAAGCAGCTTGCGGACGTCCACACAAAAAAAGTTTGAGCCAAGTTAAGCAATTTAAAGGCAAAATTTCCAAATATTAACTAAGTGTATGTAAAGAATTGAACTCACAATCTCCTGATTATACTGTAGGGTGAACACTATCACTGCGCCCTCCGGTTGCCACTCCCATAGCATGCAAAAAGCTGCTCTGACATATGCTACTGGCTGGTGTGGTGGATGTAAATCTGAAGAGCACGCACTGGGCACAGTAAGTAAATTTTTTCCTGCTCTGGAGCTGTAAATGGCAGAGGTCAGAAGGCTTCAAGAACAACAGGATGCATGGTCGAGAATGGAATGTTCGGAAGAAGTCTAGGCAGGATGGCGAAATCAACAGAAGCTGCAAATCCCCAATTCTCCTTACAGAAGTAACGGCAATTAGAAAAACCATCTTAAGGGTCAGAAGCCTGACAGGCGCTGGCTCTAGTGGTTCGAATAGGGTATCAACCAAAGCTTCGAGCACAATAGCTAAGTCCCAAGAAGGGACTGTCGCTCTAGTGGACGGCCTTAACTGTTTAGCTCCACAAATAAAGCGGGCAACTAAAGGGTGCTTTCCCACAATATCCCATCAGTCAGAACATGAGAAGCTGAAATACTGGCTATACATTCTGAGAGTACTAGGGCATAAGCCCGAGGACAACTTTTCTTGCAGAAACTCCAGCACTGATCTGAGCACAACAATTTGGCAGTGGACTGGGTCTACATGCTTTGCCATCCACCAACTTTTAAATGCAGTCCATTTGAGGGCATACGTTTCCCCGAGCTAAACACAAATTTAGAAAGACTCAGGCAGTCTGTTTTAGTAATTTAATTAACATAGATACCACAAACTCTGATCACACTGAATGTGCAGCCTTCAGTGTGATCAGAGTTTTAGCCTCTGATCTGAAGCTAAAATTGTTAAATACAAGATATCTTGCATATAAAGCAGTTATTGTTAATGAAATTATCACAGATCAGGAGTTTGATATATTATGTTTAACAGAAACCTGGATTAAAGAGAATGAGTATGTAGCTCTAAATGAAGCTAGTCCTCTTGGATACAGCTACAAACACCAGCCTCAGCTAACTGATAGAGGAGGAGGCGTTGCAATTATTTACAATGATAATCTGTCTATCGTACAGACACAGACTCAAATTTAATGCATTTGAAGTTCTCTAAAAGTACACTAAAAAGTGTAGCTACAAATATGAAGTCAGCTCAGTCAATCCCACTCATTATCATTTACAGACCCCCAGGGCCGTCCTCTGAATTTCTTTGTGAATTTGCAGATTTCCTCTCAAACTTTGTCATCCCTGTAGACAAAGCATTAATTGCTTTAGACTTTAATATACATTTTGAGAATCCAGAAGACCCACTGAGAACAGCATTTATGTCCATCCTGTACTCAGTAGGAGTAAATCAATGTGTAGTTGGACCCACTCATAAAGCAGGTCACATTTTAAATGTAATATCATCCTTTGGATTAAGTATAGGAAATATAACCACAATTCCACAGTGTGAAGCTACTTCAGACCACTGTCTTGTCTCAATTAATATTAAAGTGTGTTATAGTAATAATGTAGGCACAGCGCCACGCTACCACATTAAACGTACATTCACATCAAATACCACACAGAGATTTATCAATAATCTCCCACAATTATCAACTTTGATTGGATCGCCATCCGACTCCACAGAACTCGATCAGGCGACTGAATATTTAGAGTCAACATTTCGCTATACCTTAGATAATGTAGCTCCAGCTAAAAGGCAATTGATTAGAGATAAGAAACTTGCTCCCTGGTATAATGACCACACACATACTTTAAAACAGACCGCTCGAAAATTTGAATATAAATTGCATCAGACTAAATTGTTAGTATTCCAAATAGCATGGAAGGAGAGCATCTTGAACTATAAAAAAGCTCTCAGTGATTCTAGATCATTGTATCTCTCCACTCTTATTGAAAATAATAAAAAAAAATCCTAGATTTTTATTTAACACTGTAGCTAAATTAACTAGAAACAAGACCACTGCAGAAATCTCCACAACAACAACATACAGTAGTGAGGACTTTACAAACTTTTTCAACAACAAAATCATAAACAATAGGCAAAAAATATCAGGCTTTTAAACCAGACAATGTAAGTTATACAGAAGATAAACTAACCACACCACATTAGAACCTAGAAACTTTATCAATAACAGAACCCCTGCTGAAAATAATTAACTTTTCACTCAGCAGTGGGTATGTTCCCAAATCCTTTAAATTAGCAGTTATTAAACCACTAATTAAGAAACCTGACCTTGACCCTTGTCAGCTGTACAGGCCGATATCAAACCTCCCTTTCATCTCTAAGATTCTGTAAAAGATAGTAGCATAGCAACTATATCCATATCTACAAAGGAATGGCATAAACTAATTATATCAGTCAGAAATTAGGCCCTATCACAGCATAGAGACAGCGCTTGTTAAAGAAGTAAATTACCGCCTATTTGCCTCTTATCAGGGTTGCGCCACTATACTTCTGTTACTCGACCTCAGTGCGGCTTTTGACACTATTGATCATAGTATTCTCCTTTACAGATTAGAAAATGTAGTAGGAATTAAGGGAAGGGAAGGGCCCTCTCGTGGCTAAGATCCTATTTAACTGATCATTATCAGTTTGTAGATTTAAATGGTGACCACTCTGCATGTTCTAAAGTGGAGTTTGGCGTTCCACAGGGTTCAGTTTTAGGCCCACTGCTTTTTACTCTTTACATGCTTCCATTGGGCAACATAATTTGTAAGTATGGTATTAGTTTTCATTGTTATGCTGATGACACACAGTTATACGTCTCAGCAAAACCAGATGAGAAAAACCAGACTAATAATGTTAAGCAATGTGTGCAGGACATAAGAGATTGGATGTCGAAGCGCTAGCTGCTGAGACTGAGCTAGAATCAGCCAGTCATCTATGTAATTCAGGATATGGATGCCCTGGAGTCATAGAAGAGCCAGGGCTGCATCCGTGCATATTGTATATGTGCGGGTTTACAGGGATAGACCAAATGGAAGGAGACGATACTGGTAGGCTTCGCCCCCGAAAACAAACCTCAGAAATTTTCTGTGTTGTGGCAATATTTATATATGAAAATATGCATCCTTCAGATCGATTGTCACAAACTAGTCCTGGTTGGATGTGAGAAACAACAATTTCGGCTGTCCACATTTTGATGTTCAGCCCACAAAGATCTAAAATTGGACGCAACCTCCCGTCTTTCTTGGGAACCATGTTACATGTCGTTAATTGCTGAGTCAAAAAGTGCGTTGTGCCTAAAGAGACATCCCTGGCAGTAGGTTTCTCACTGACAGCTTCTCTGGGGGGGAAGTTCTGACACTTCGGCTAGATGGGTGTTAGATGTTCGGCATCCTGAAACGTGGCAGGAAGGAACCAAATAACATAACATACCTAAGGGTGCCAGGAGGGAGTCTTTATTCCTTATTGAAATTTTTTACACGCTCCTCCCTGGGGGGAGACACCCCCATGGTCCTGGGCACATAAGCCTCAGGATTTCTTTTTAGAGATGATGCTCCTCAGATTCGGCCTCTTTGCGGCGACCTGCATGACTAAATGACTCACTGAGATTAAGACTGCTTATCTACTAGATAGTGTGTTCTCTTTTTACATTTTAATAGTATTGTGTCTGCCCAAGGCATCATCTGTTCACTATAACAATTTTTGAAACGAACAAAAAAATAAAAATAAAACTCTTGCATTATGATAGCTGCTGCTGAACTAGAATACACATGAGTTTAATGACATAGAGATAATACAAATATTCAATACATGTGACACCTTCATTAAAGAAATGTTATGAGACAATTCCCATTTGACAGAATTGTGTTATACTGTAAGTGAATACTTTGTCTGATTTCCTACTCTACAATGAATAAAAATAAGAACTTTCTTGCCTGTTTTATATTGTTTAAGGTTACAGAGGTATTTAAGTTAGGGAGGGTTGTAAGGGCCTCAGAACATTCTAAATTGAGGCTGTTTTTGTTATTACTTGGTAAGATAAACAAGATATAATGCCTTATGTTAGGTACTTTAGAAATTGGAAAGTATTCCTCTACTTGTACGTATTCCAACTACTCCTCTCACAATGAAATATTAAATATAATGGGAACTTTGAAACTTGGCTGGACATCCTTTACCAGAAGGATGCACTAAGCAACAAGCACACACACATTTGTAAGCATATTCTCCCCTCAGGCAATTTAACATAACCAGTTCAATATTCTTGTTCATTTGTAAGAGACAGGAAAAACTAGGACCTAAGCAAACCTGTGCAAAACTGTGAAAACCCACTGTACTACTGTGCTGCCAAAAACATTTTTTAAACTTAATTTTTCATTCTTGACTTTGTTGTAGCAAACTGTAGCAATATTAATTAACTTTATATGATGCTTATCCTATACACATGCGTGCACACACAGATACAGACACTCTCCCCAGAAGTGTTACAGAAGTGCATTTGTGAGGTCAGACACTCACAAATGCGCTTCTGAAAGAATGGTCAAAGATTCCTATAAACACACTCCTAAACTTTGTGGAAATCCAGAATTTGTTCCAGAAGTGTGCTTGTATATCAAAGCACTCGTATATCAAAGCACACACTAACGGAATAAACTTTTTTTAACAAGGAACCTTTCTAATGACACTTGCTTTTACCTTTTTTTGAGGATTTTGCGGAAATGTAAAAATGCATTGTCATTAAACACATTAATCTCCCATACTGCTACAGACTTTTAAACTTTTTTTTTTTCACAGGCTCTGTTGTTGCAGTAGTTACTAAAGTTACTAAATTACCGTTACTACACTTGGACACAAACCGTTACTACACTTGGACACAAAGTAGTGTTAATTTTTAAATTTTGCTTGTCTTGCAAAACTTTCGCAGACCAAATTACTCACAATCCAAGGTTCCACTATACATATATATATATATATATATATATATATATAATCTCAAAGGACCCTCGGACTGCGAGTAACAAAGTTTGCGAGAGTTCAGCAAGATGAGCAAAATTTTTAAATAAATTGATAAACGACTCGATAAACGAGTACCAAGTATGATCAAGTATCATGTAGCAAGCATGTGCTTCTTGTTTTAACGACGAATGTGATGTGATCACAATTGAGCCAATTGTTCCTCTCTCTCGCGTGCGCTGCAGAATTGTAGGTAATTGTCTCCCATGCTCTGTCTCAGTGCACGCGCATCATTCGTATAGTCAACACCCGTGTGCGTGTGTACTGGTTACTATAACTCTGTGACCATGTGTGTGTGTGTAAAGCATCTTTTATTTTGTATGTGTGTGTGTGTGTGTGTGTGTGTGTGTGTGTGTGTGTGTGTGTGTGTGTGTGTGTGTGTGAAAGTCGTTCTACACAGCAGTACCCCCGATGTGTCCATGCGTGTGTGTGTGTGGGTGTGTGTGTGTGCGCACGCACTTGGTTGAGCAAGAGTCTATATATAAACACACAAACACACTATGAAAAAGTATTTGCCCCTTTCTGTTTTTTTTTTTTGCATATGTGTCATGCATATGTGTCATGCTTTTTTTGCCATGCTACTATACATACTGTTAAAGCTGTTACTGGCCTAGAAAAGTGCTCAGAACTGCATATAACTCCAGTTGTGAAAGAGGTATACCCGGAAGGGGCTCTTGTTCAAGGGTGAGAAACCAACTAAGACAAGTGGATAATTTTATTTGGAAACAAATATTAAGAAAGATGGGTTGGCAGATAGATGGAGAGAACGAGAGAATGTTCAACCAAGCATCAAAGTCAAGAGGAAATATACTTGGCAAAGGCCAAGCACAAAGAAAACTTGCCTCAGAGAAACACAGACCAAAGAGAAAAATGAATCAAAGAGGTAAAGGTAAGCTGTGATGAAACAGGGTAATAAGCCCTGAAATAATACATATGCCATAGATATTCCATCATATTTTTAACTGAAAGAAAGATCGCTTAACACAGGGTGGCTGTTGTACATTTGTTTTATATAAAAACACTGATTACAGGTTAGTATGTGATGAAACTGTTCAATGAGAATATAAGGAGACATTTCTTCAGGTTATATCCTTTTCTGTGAAATTATTTAAGTTTTGACCTTAAATATATCTGATCAATAATTTAAAAGATTCTAAATTGGCCTATTCCTTTGTATCCCCAGCAAATTAAATCAGACTTCATAGTTACTTAGGGATATTCAGTTTGATGCAGATTGACCTGTATATCAACTTGATAACTAGCGAATGCTATGTAATGCCATGGGTGAAAATGACCAAATTACAGCATAAACTCCACACATAATTTTTTTTTCTCTTGCTATGGTACCTTTACTAACATTTAAAACTATTTATTATAATAAGCGGTGCAGAGGTGTATAATAAACTGAAAAGGTAAACACAAAAAAGATGGACAGCTATTTATTTAATTATCATTATTATAATAATAATCATTATTTATCAACAACATCCATCCATCAATGCAGTATGTCTGCATTTTTATTGATAAATCGCAGGCGTTTATCACCTTTTGATCAAAACGGTGCCTTTTGTAAAGTGAAACTGCAAGCCGCGGGTTTGAAATGAAGTGTAGATTAATTTTAAAGCACGATTTAGCTCTTTTTTATCATATTTTCATTATTATAAACATAATTTATGAATTGCACTCGAACGGGCGGTAGAGCTCTGATTAGACTACAACCAGTAGGCTCAACATCTGGGAGTCCAAGACTCATTTAAATTAATTTTTTTTTTAATTTTATTAAAATATTGTAAGCAAACAGCAGTAGCACAAGTTTAGAAAAAAAAAAATAGACTACGAAAAAAAAATAGATGCCGAATTATTTTTAAGGTGTGCCAGCTGCACTGTTCTTACAGTACATTGCTCTTTGTCAGGATAAATTGTTCAGTGACAACGCCATAAAATTCCATATACACTAAATAGGTACTGTACAACTGTATGAATAAACCGAGATGCCCACCCCCGCGAGAGGTTTTGTGCGGACCACTGAGCTTCTACGGATTCTAAAATTGACAGTTACTGTTTTTTAATACCTTCAGTGGAAGAGTCTGAGAATTTATTTACCGTAAGCTTTGTTGTATTGTTTTTAATCACTCTATACACAACCTATGATTTCACCTATGCTATTTTACAAATGGAATATTTATTATGTTACACTCTAAAAACTGCTGGGTTAAATGTTAAAGTGCTGGGTTATTTTAACTGTTACTGGTTGCTGTTTTAACTAATGCAGAGATAGTTAATCAGTGGTAGTTTTCACAACTACTGTTAATAATAGTAATACTGAATGGAGAAAGCGCAGTCTAATGAGTAGGAGAGGAGAGTATTGCAGGAGAGAAGAAAATGAAGAATAAATACATATCAGTATTTACAGTTTGAGCCCGACACGTTTATGAGCTCTGTCGCTTGCTGTCAATCGGCGCCTAAGAGAGAGAACATATGTTTGGCTTCAGTAGACACACAATACTTCAGATTGAAACACGACTTACCCCCTACAGGAAATGAATGGCATTTTCACAGCTTCCCGCGAGAATCCCTTTTCTTGAAACATACGTTCTTAATGGCCAGATCTGTATACATTTACTGCACTCTAAATACTGCTGAGTTAAAAAACAATCCAACCATAATCCAGCTGCTGGGTCACTATTGGACAGAACGCGCAAGGTTGTTTTAACCCAAGTGCTGGGTTGTACTAATTAACTCAGATTTCTGAGTTGTTCATCTGACCCAACCAGTGGGTTAAATTGACACTCTTTTTGCTGGGTTAAATGTAAAAGTGCTGGCTTATTTAATTTGACCCAACCAGTGGGTAAAATTAACACTCTTGCTAGGTTGACACATTCCATTTAATTTTTTTTTATTTTCAAAAAAGACACAAAATGTACACAACTTCACATAATGTAAATAGATTGTCACAGAATAAGAAAATGTGAATAAATTAATTTTAACCAAAATGTCAGACAAAACCATATAATCTCAAGCTGACCAGTTGTTAAATATAAAATAAATGTACTGTAACATAAACACTCTGTAAAACAAAAACAAGAGACCCATGTAAGTCTGATTTGAATTGCATTTTTTTTTTGCATTTAATACAATGTTTAAAAGCTTAAATGTTTTCAATACAAATCTTATAATGCCCACGTGACACAAACATTTCCCATCTTAATATTTTAACTATCCGTTATTTAACTATTACTATTTAATTTCCTTAAAAAATGACATTAAAAACAAAAATGATAAAACTTTTTTAAATATTATTGATTAAATGTTGGCTGAAAAAACTGTTGTCCACAAACATTTAATGACACGAGATGAGTACTCGTGTCCCTCAATCTGATCTAGTATGCTGGAGAAACTCCCAGGTGAGAAGACACTTCTTAACATCAAGAACAAAAAAAAAAAAAAAACAGCCTTCACCAAAGAGTCTGTATCAGACTTATGTATATGACTTAACCATGACGCTTTCTCATTTAAAAAAAATAACAAAACAGAATGAGAAAACAATATTAATATCAAAACATTTATTTTAAACAATAGAATATGCTTGCTCCTACCACAAGTTACTAAAAAAAAGCAAAAATTTACATTAACTTACCATAAAATACTGAGTGCTCTGAGCATGATCCGGTCAGAAGTGAAGCATCTAGAAAGTTCTCCAAAGAATAAACCAACTGCTGGGTCAAAATAACACAGCTTTAGCGAAGATTACTGGTAATTTACCTAAAATTACATTTAAGATTACATTTAGTATTTGTGTGTGCTACAAATGCTCTTTTATCATAAAATACACTATAGCTGACTGTTGGCACAGAATATCAAAACATGAACTCCTCTCACCCCCATATCAAAGTGCGACTAAAAAGATGGAAAAGCGAATTATTAATAATTTATTCGACTAATTTGATTTATTCTAGGATTATGTGGTCTGTGTATATTGTGAATGGATGTTCTGCCCCTCTAGCCCATGCCTCTTTTCTTCCAATGATAGTTTTATTGCCAAGAATTCTTGGTTCCCCCTCATAGTTTCGTTCTGCTGGTGATCATATTTGAGAAGTGAAGTTGATGGGGTGAATTTTTTTTCTCTCTAAATCTTTGTGACAATACAGCTCTTTAAAGTAGCTCCGTTGCCTGCACACAATGCTATTGTAGGTGGCACTGCGGCTTACTGGTTAGTGCAGGTTCGAATCCCACCTCGGGGTCTACTGTATGTGCATAGAGTTTGCATGTTTTCCCACAGTTCAAAGACTATAATTTGTAAAAGTTAGTGCCCCCTATTTTAATTCCATGTATTTTCTTTGTTAAGAAAATCGAATTATCAAAGTCTTATTATTATGTTTCCTCACTAGATGGGGCACTCTAGATATATTGGCTTTGTTGAAGTGAAGCATAGGCCTATTACTCCACGTTTGCACTTTACCCTTTGACCCTTTGACCAAAGCATGCCATCTATCTGCTCCTGTTCCGGCCCCTTTGCCAAATGTTAGAACTCAATGTGGCCCACGAATAAAAATGTTTGCCCACCCCTGGTGTTAGACCAATACAACCTCAGACAAATACCATATAACTTTTTTCTCCATGCCATTATTTATTTACCAGAAATAAAGGCAAAAGGAAAAAATATATATGTGGGCAAAAAAAAAAAAAAGTAAAAAAGTACCCACGTGTTTCAATAGCTTGTTCAATAGAACCTTTAGCAGCAATAACTTGAAATAATTGTTTCCTATGTGAAATGATCATTCTCTAACATAAGCTTCAGTTCATTGTGTTTTGGGGCATTCACTTATGCACAGCTCTATTAATGTCCTACCCCAGGATTTTAATTGGGGTTTGAAGTGTGTCTGCTGAAATGCTGTTTGGTTTCCACCAGAACTGGCACTGGGCATTAGGATTCTCCTGGCAACTTTTTCAACAAATTCTGTTTGGTCTTCTTCTAATTGTGCTGTAATGGACTTGAACATTTAACTTGCTCAGTGAGGCTAATAAGATTTGAGATAGGTCACCAGAAGTCACTTGATTGCAGTGATTGCCTCAAAAGGTTTGCAACAAAATAATAAGAAAATGTAGAATAATTTTTGTCCAGGCCAGTATCATTAGTTAAAAAAAAAAAATGTTTATGTTGAATGACAATTTAAAAGCAATGTCTGATTTTCATTAGTTGATTTTCAGTCAGTTTGTATTTATTATTGCTTTTGGCACTTCCAAGTTATTTTTGTGTCACAATTATGGGTACCAACAGTTTCTTCCCACGTACAATATATATATATATATATATATATATATATATATATATATATATGTGTGTGTGTGTGTGTGTGTGTGTGTGTGACTAAATCTGTTAATAATTTATTAACTTATGATATACATATGTATTCATGATATACATTTGCAAAGGATGTAGTTTCTTGGCTTCTGACAATATGTACTAACAACACTCAATAATCATTTAGCTTTCAGGTTTCAGATTTGGGAAAAGAAATGTAGTTCTTCTGCGGATTTTGAAACAAGAATCTTTCTTCCCCTCTCCCACATGATGTGTTAATTAGCAAACACTCCCTAACACAAATTCTTGTTCACACCCTTTCTTGCTTCCTTGTTGCGTCAGTGATGTGACGTGCTGCTTTGTCCCCCTCCCCCCCCTAACCCCCTTACTGCATTTGTATTTTACTTTATGCATGTCTTTCTGTGATCACTGTTCACAGAGACTGTAAAATGTCTTGCTATCCAACAACCATGCTTTCACTTACATCATCCTGCAACAACAATCTTTGTTTTTGCTCACTGCTTTGCCCTTGGTTTAAGTTTCCATTTATCATCCTTTGCTTGTAGGATTACCTATTAAGCCTCACTCAACTCATGTCTGTGGGGATACTTACTTTCTGGTAGTATCCCATGACTGCTTCTTGGAATTACTTTTATTTAAGCTCTCTTTAGTTCTTTCCTTTTTAAGGTCCACATCCTGTTATTACCATTTTCACTCCAGGGATTCCTGAAATTCCAGGTATGCCTGAAACCATGCATCGCTACAAACATCATATTATAATTTGAGATTTTACAGGCTATGCGTATTGGGTAAGATATGTGACTAGGAGTCTTTTATAGTGTATGTGGGTTTGTGCATTTTTCCCCCTACACAGCATGTGTTATGTCACTGGGTATTAACTTTACCATTCTGTTGAGTAAGTGGAAAGCCTGGAGGATCAGAAAAAGACATTTCCTTCTGCTGGATGAATATAGCATGGAAGTAAGTTCGCTGAGGCAAACAATACATACTGTAGCTCATATTTCCACTGAGTAGCTGAAATTGGACTATACACAGGTCACGGATTTGATTCTTCTTAACATGTTCATGAAGTCACCAGTCATCCTGCCAATTGAAAATTTTGTAATATTAAGTCAAGGTGTAACTAAAGGTTGTCCTTATCATTGTCCTTTCAAAGTGTTAAAAAGACACGGTCATTCTATAGCATTCGTTAATGTAACATGTTCTGACCTTCATATAGCATACTTACACAATCTATGAATCTGCATCGTTTTAATTTATATAGTAAATGTTCACTTTTATTTAAACTTAGATATACCTGTAAGTTCTCAGGGTCTTGTTTATACATCAGAATGTTCATCATTTTATTCTATATGTATAAAAAGATTTCTCTTCAATATACTGATGTTAAGTGCACTAAGTAACATTAAATTGTTGTTATTTTTTGCTACTTTTTTCTCCTTTATAGTAGAAAATTAGTAGAAATTCGGACTCAGTCACTGAATGTCACTAGTTGGGATCCTAAATTAATTCACAAATAGCTATCGTAATTAACCACTAGTGGAAATGGTTAGCGGTAGGTACTGTATCAACTCTGAGTGCTCCAATGTTGTGATCCAGATAACATATACTGTGCCCAATCCAGCATATTCTTTTTAGGATCGAACAAAGTAGGTTCAGACAAGGGCAGTTTAAAACCATATATTCTGGCAATGTGCAATGTTAACTGATGAGTTGCAATTCTACCATTGAGAGCAAAACCGTCAAGACAGGAATAGAAAAATACAGACAGAAGCAGTGAGCACTTCCAAACAGACAGACAGACAGAAGGACAGACAGAGAATGAACGAACTTATAGGTGTAAGATATTTCCTCATGGTGTAAGCAGACTAACGATCATATACTGTAATTAGGACAGTATCTGTCTGTCTGTCTGTTTGCTCTGATAGCAAACTGCGCTTGTCTGAACCTACTTTGTGGAGGTTGTTAGGAGAATTGTGGTTTTGGCCAGTAATTAAACTGAATACCCATTAAAGGTGAGATACAGAACAAGTATCTCCTTACCATGTTCTTTACCTAATCATCCATTCAACATTTAAACAAATTAGAATAAAATAAATGTTTCCTGGAACCGGAGCTGGAGCTTCTCTGCATAGCAGACCAAAATTTTACAATATTTGGACACATCCTGAAATCACACTTCACTGGAATATCTTCCATACTCACAAAATGGAAAAATGACTTTGCACGGACCAGAGCACCCAGATTTCGGTTGTAAAGGAAACTGATGATCTTGCAGAGATGTCTTCACACTAGCCAGTGGCACAAATAGGATTTTCTGAAAGGAAACAAAGAAATGAGTCTCTGGGAATCTGTTTGGAGGAAATAAGGTACAAACAGACACACAGGCACACATACAATAGCCCCTTGATACGATAGACCATAATAAGGGAATGTAATCTACAGAGCCTTAGTGTGGCTTCGGTTTTCTGTCTGTGCCTTCTGCTTTCTTTCAGGTAGAAATAGTTGTCAGTCAAGTTGGCAAAGCTATTTTCCGTTGTCAATAGGACAGAGGGGGAGAACACATTCAATAGAGGAGAAGAGATTAAAGTGGGGCTGAGCTGGTAGCAGTTCAGTTCTACTGCTGTTATATTGACAAACTGTAGAGCCATGCCTAAATGTGCCTGTATTTCTCCCACTTTTTATCTCTTTCTTTTGTACCTTATTGTGGTATGGCTTTGTGTGTATTTATTTATTTTATAAGTACTTCTGAATTGTAGTAATTATGTCTTTTATTTTCTCATACCACCATTTTTATGCCATTTGATATTCCTTTATGTCCATCAGGATATATCTGCCAGGCTGATACTTATATTAAATTGTTTATTTAATTCAGTGCCAATTCAGTTCAAGGACAAAAGTCTATCTCTGGTATTTTAATTCCATTCTATCAGTTCTGTTGGTATACTAGTGACTATATGATTTAGTAAGATAAAAAGCAAGTATTGCACATGAATACAAATTCATTGCATAGTCAACATTGTTGCTGATACATAAAAAATTGCAGAATTGCTTGAATTTATTTTTTAAAAATTGTTTATATGAAAATATTACTTTTATGGTTTGGAAAGTTCAAAACATTGGCTGACAGATTTGACCAATTGAGTGACTTTGAAATGATTTAGTGTATAGTAGGTTTTTATTTATTTATTTATGTATTTATTTATTTATTTATTTATTTATTTATTTATTTTCCCAATTATTAGGAGCCTGCCCTTTTCTGTGATAACCAGGAAAGCTGCAATGAAAGCAGATAATTCAAACTGCCTTATTTATAAATAAGATCAAACAAGGATATAAAGACAAACTGTAGATGTGCATGTTGTGGACACACATTTTGTAATTATAGTAGTGATTGTAGTTTAAGGTTATTTCTGTTTCTTCTGTTTCAGAGCTACAAAATATCCTCACTGTATTTCAAGTGTCTTTTTCTAATTGGATGAATAAATTACACTGCATGGGGAAGAAGACAGTATTGCCTTTTGTCTTTATATTTGATTATGGTGCACAATTGTGTCAATCTAATGCATCGGATTTCCAGATTTGCTTTTATTTTTTGTTGAGATCTTGTATTGCTGATAGGAGGTTACAAAAGTCTTCTCCAGCACATCCCACAGACAATGGGGTTAAGGTCAGGACTTTGTTGTAGCCAATTTATGTGTGAAAATTATTTCTTATGCTTCCAGTACCACTCTTTCACAAATTGTCTTGGTATTGTTGTCTTGGAGTCTAGACCTGTTTGGCTGAAGCAGCTCAAAAATCATAATACTGACTCCAGAGACATTTACAGTGCACACTATGTATGATTGGAACATTGTTGCATACGATTCTCTTTCTTATGGCCACACAGCTGCTTAGCCATAATTCTATGAGTTCTCATCACATTTTGCATGTCAAAATGCTCTTACTTTCATTAGTAAACATAACAATGATTTCTACTGTTATTATTATTATCTCACTCACTCATTTTCTATACTGCTTATCTTCTGCAGGGTCATGGGATGCCTGAAGGATATCCAGGGCAGAATACACCCAGGAAGGGGTGCTAAGAACACACTCACTCACATACTATGGGCAATTTGGAAATGGCAATTTGGCCTACTCTGCAAGTCGGAGTCTGGAGTACTCTGTGGAAACCCACCAAGCATGTGGAGACCATACAAACTCCATGCACACAGATCCAAAGGCGAGACTTTAACCCTCCACCTTGTAGGTGTGAGGTCAAAGTGCTAACCACTATATCACCGAGGCACCTGTTGTTGTTTTTCTTCTTCTTCTATTTCTATTTCTAAAGAGTCAACTATAAAGACTGCCATTTACTAAGCTATTATGCCCCCCCCCCAAATGTGGACAAATAAGTTAAACAAAAAAAAAATAAAAATAAACAAACAAACAAAAATATTAATTACATTAGAATTCTAACATTATATATAATGTATAATACTAATTTTAAATACCCCTTCACTAATTTTACTATGCCCCATTATCCCCCCATCTCCCTCCCTGTCATAATTTTCTGCTGCAACCCTTCTCCTTGTGGAGCTGAGTTAGTGACCTTGAATATCTGACAAGCTCTCTGCTGCAGCCCCGAGACACCCAGCAATAATGAATCAATCAAGCTGCCACAGCCGCAAATCTAAAGCTGTGATAACCAGGAAAGTGCTTGCAAACACAGTACACACACAAAATCCATATAAAAGTAGTCTGAAAAATCTCTTGGAGTCCATGATGAGAAGAAATAGACCCTTGATTCATGATAATAATAATAATAATAATAATAATAATAATAATAATAATAATACATTTTTTTAAACTAAGAGGATGGTAGATAACCTGGAAAAAATATACATGACAAAGAATGCTTTATCCCTTTTTTTAGTACTGCATTGCACGTATTTACTGTACAGTCATTGATAGAGAAATAAAATGGAACAGGTCATATAATATGTGCTTCTGGCATTCAGAAGCAAAACATGGGTAGATACTAGATACTGTTGTAATCCTAGACTGTTCAATTCTAAATGTAATAATTAGTATACCCACAAGAGCTGCAGTTTTGTAATTGCTTTTATCCAGATGTCTAGCCATTTCAATTTGGCCCTTCTCACAGGAAAAAAAAAACACACTTTTTTTTTATAAAGTTGATGTGTTAGAATCAGAAAAAATGGGCAAGCACAAGGATTTGAAAGACTTTGAAGAGCAAATTGTGATGGCTAGAGAACAGATTGAGATTAACTCCAAAACTGCAGTTCTTGTGGGATGTTTGTGGTCTACCGTGGTCAGGACATACCAAAATTAATCTAATATAGGTTCCTATACCAGTTCCTTTTTTCTTTGCAATATTGCTTTTGTTCATCGAGGTGTTTGGGTATTTGTTATGCGTTCTCTCTTAAGGATCCATCACAACATTTCATTTGTGTTGAGGTCTGGATATTGTCTAGGCAACTCATTCTTTAAATTTTTCATTTTTATTAGTGGGCTTTGGATCATTGTCCTGTTGCATGGCCCAATTTTGTCCAAGCTTTAGCTGTTGGACACAGGACCTCAGGGTGCCCAGGTCTTGTGGTTGCAAAACAAGCCCAAATGGGGCATTAAGGCCAAACAACTCCACATTGGTCTCATCTGTCCATAAGACATTTTTCTAGAAGGCTTATGGTTTGTTCAGATGCAATTTTGAGAACTTCTGTCGTGCCTTCATGTTCCAAAAGCGGCTTTCCCCTAACATGCTTAGTGAGGCCTGTAGGGTCTGAGATGTGGCTTTCTTGTTTTGTTTTGTATTTCTCTGAGCATGCATGGTCTGCCCTTGGGGTGAATGTGCTTAGTCATCCAGTCCTGGGAAGATTAGCAACTGCCTTGTATGCTTTGCACAATATTTTTTCTCACTGTAGAACGCTGAACTCCGAATTGTTTGTAATAATGGCTTTATAACCCTTTCCAGATTGATGCGCACCAACTATTGCTTCTCTAAGACCACTGCTTACAATATGTCTTTCCCTCCTGTTAACACACACCTGAATGCTCCAGACCAGCAACCTGACAAAACTTTAGCCTTTATATAGGTCTGCTCACCTGGTCATGATTAGTTATTCAGTGGCTGATGATTAGCAGCACCTGGCTGTAACTTACCTGCTTAAATCCTGTGGAAGCAGTATGGGGGTATGTACAGTAGTATTGCCTGCCCTTTTTTTTCTTTTTGGGTTAATTGTTGTTAAATAAATAATGTCAATTAAAATAAAAAATAAATAAATAAAAAGTTATGTTGTAGTGTTCATCCGAGGTTGTTTTTGCCTTTACTGAGACCAA